>CAXIWW010000035.1:7500-45000 GCA_964036315.1 Acanthosepion esculentum | reverse complement strand
GTTTCTGTATGTGTGTGTGTGTGTATATATATATATACATACACTCACACACACATGACTTTAATGCAATTTCTAGCCTCTATGCATTGGAATATTTTTCTAGAAAAAAAAAAGAAACTTAACATATTCTGGAACTTTCAATTAGCTAATATTCCTCTAAGTTAATCTAAATTTATCTGATTTTATACAAATATTACTTATTTTATCATTGGAGAAATACATTTTTGTAACTGATGGCAGCTTGATTTTTAGCCATTGTGACTGTAAATGAAATTGAAAAAAAAATAACATGATGTCCTTTTTATATCTTTAATTACTCAATTACCTGAAAAATTTCAAATATTTTCTGCAATCCGATGTTTTTAATTGCAGATACTTTGGCTTTGAACTTACTATAGTTATCACTCTTATTTTCCAATCTCAGGTATGAACATCTGCAAAAAAACAAAATCATCAAATTCTTTTTCAAATATTGTGAGACCTTAAATTGTAATAATCTTTTGATATTTATTAGATTTTTGATTCGAGTGGTTTTACTTATTAGCAATATCCACCAAACATTACACCATTTTAAAATCTTTTAAACTTCTGTTTCAAACTTTATAAAATTCTACTGTAAAAAAAAAAAAAAAAATTGTAAAAATTCCTTACATTGAAGAAATGATTCTTACCCTTAATTCTTGTGAAAATTAAAAATTTTCCATTCCTTTAACATTTGAATGAGCATTAGTTTTTCTCAAAAAAAAAAAAATTTCAATTTGTGAAACAGATTAAATATATTTTTGCCTTCCCTCTTAAATTTTCTTCAAATTATAAAAAAAAAGTCCCTTGATTTTCTGAACTTATACAGAGAATTAGTGTGTAAAATTCTAATCTATCAAGATTTTAAATAAGCCTTGTAAAATCCAGAGTATCAAAAAAGGATTTTATACCTTTTCTTTCAAAGTTTAAGAGATTTTATCATTAACTCATTACACAATAAAAATAAATGCTGTATTTGGGAAGTAGATTCATAAATTTGCTTTGGCAATTTTGAACAAATTAAATTCCACTTAGGAAATGGAGATCAGCCTCTGATTTTTCTACATATTCTTCCTACAAATCCATACTATTGAGCATTCATTTTGACACTCCCAAGAAGCCAATAGATATAAAGTCCAATACAAATATATTATTTTTATATCTGAAGCAGGCAAGACTGAACTTGTTATATAATTAACTTCCTTGACTTTCAGAAGAGTTATTTTCCTGTATTTTAGATTTTAATAAATCCTAAATTTGAATATAAATTATTCTATTATGAAACCAAATTTTCTTTTCATTAAGGCCAAACAATTGATCACTTACATTTTTTTATTTTTTTATTTACTTGTTACACCGTAACAATTTTTATCAAGGATTAATCCCAAATTCACAGACTTTCAGAAATCAGAGCTGCTTAAATTTCAGTCCGGTTTGATTTACATTCATACCTTTCTCAAGGGTATTTATACATTTCTCCCAGGCAAACAGTAGAATTGGTATATAAAAAAAACAATTATGTTATAAAAATTGTTAATGCAATATTTACAACCTTTCGCAGGTTATGTAAAGCTGCAATTTATTTTGGATTGTAAGAACATTTATAAGGCATAAAAGTACCTGAAATATTGAGAATTAAATGAAATTATAGTTCAGTTTAATTTTGAAGCTGACAAAAAATATATTTAAAATTGTTTTTTTCTTTCTTAAGTTCATCTCCCCTTTGAGAGAAAAAGTTTCTATCAAAGGGTAGTTTTTCAGCCATGAAAATACTTCCAAAATATGCAAAATGAACAGAATATTTCTAACTTAGCCTATCTAAAATACCTTAAAACTCCTTGTATTAAAAAAAGAAAAGAAAAGAAAAAATAGAATCAAACAAGGACCAAAATAGTGTATTTCAGTGCACTTTTATTTTTTTTCTTTTTCTTTCAAAGGATGAACATGCATTTGAAAAAATGGACTTGTATTACAAACATTATACATGTCACAGCTGAGAATTAATTTTAAGTTAAAACTCACACCATTTGAACTAACATTTATGGTTTTTTTTTTGCCCTTACATTTGATGCAGATGATGAAATGATATTCCTGTCCTGCTCAAGTATCGTGTAAACATGATGACTTGAAAGAAAAGGTTAGGGTAAGTATCTGTCACAATGTCTTCTAGTTCTAGCTACTCCATCTTTGTCGTACCAAATGGTAACTTAGCTATACAGTAGCTCCATTTCTAACATTAGATAGTGAGATGGATACTTTTCCTGGATAATCAAGAATCTACATCACCGGCCTAGCTGAGCAGGTGTCCCATGATCCAACTACAATCAGGAAAGGGACACTTCTCTTAATGTAAGGCTGCTATATTATTGAATTCTACTGTTTATATTTAAGACAAAAAGAACACTCCATTTAAGCAGTTGAATAGGAGACTGGATAAATGATTAGCCCTACTACCAGTAGACCCAGAATATTGAGTTGGGGAGGGAAAATTTGTGACCATTCTACAGGGTAGGCCATCAAATAGGAGATAAATGTACTGCATAATAATAATAATAATAAGAACAACACTAAAGAGCCGACCTACATCTTTAATATTCAGCTGATAGAGAAGAACCTTTCCAAAGAAACACATTAGGATGTTCCTAAATCCCACCAAACTAGCCCTGGAAAGTCTCACTTCTTCTTACCTAACTGAACCAACAGCTGCTAAAGTCCCAACTAACGGCAGAAAGTTATATAAATGTCACACAGTAGTACATAATCACCAATATCTTTAATATATATAGATAGATATATAGACTGAATACAGATTTCAAATGTTACATATGTATCCTAAACTGATTTACAACAAAGTGTTATATATAAATATAACTTTTGTTTTTAAATCTTACCATAAGACTGGTTTTGCAATCAGTGTTAAACACAACAACTACTAATATGTGTAAATAGAAGTGCAGTCTTCTAATTCATTTAGTTACAATAACAACATCAAATTTTTTTTTTTAATTTTTACAGCTCAACTGGAACCTGCTCCAAGATGGAGGAAAAGCTTACCTTTCTAAGCTGGTGGCCAACACAATAACCTGACTTCAATCACTGAATAAACTTTGAAATAATACACTTCTTGTCATAGCCAATAAAATTTTCTACCAATATCTGGATGTCTGTCGTATATATAATTTTTTTTTTTTTTTTTACTGAGCACTTGGAACGTAGTTTGTGGGATTGCTGGATAATTGGGGAGGAGAGAAAAAAAAAAAAATTCCAACTAGATATATATATATATATATATATATATATATATATATATTATTATTTATTTTTTTAAAAATTCTGTTAAGAATTTTCTTTTTGTTTAAAACATAATAGGCATAAAGCCTTGATCTACTAAATTTTAATAAATGGATCCCATATTTTGACAAATCCCCACTTGTAAATTAAATTAAAATCCATAATCTGTGCATGGGAGATAAATTTGCCACACCTTATTCCAGAATCACTGTGCATTCACTGTGAGGCAAATTAGTTTCACAGGATTTCAGATTATTTTTTTGCCTATTTGCAGCACAAAGTTAATCAAAATCTACAAACACTAAACATGGCATCGTACCTGACAAACAACTTCTACAGCTTTGTTTTTAAATTTTCAATACTCATCTTCTGTATTTGTCTGGCAGTTATCCTTATTGTTTTTGTCTGTAATCTTCCTTTTTGCATAGAAAGGAAATAAAAAGCATTGGTCACAGAAATGTTAAAACTTTGATCATGAATCTTGCCCACAAGATTTTATTTCTTTATATTGAAGAAAGAAAAAAAAAATTTTTTTTTCTTTGGCTTGCTGTGTTCCTTTGTATGCATCTCCCTCCTATATTATAGACACACACAAGATCTTTTAAAGTTTAGCCAAAATCCCTCAGCACACCTTAAATGCGGAAAAGAGGGAGGGGGGGAATTATCTCGTTAGGCTAAGGAGGAGTTTGTATATTGACTTTGGTAATAACTGAAATGTAAACTTGGAAGCTACAGCTTAATGCCCAGGATGTTAACTAACAACTAGTCTACAAGAATCAGAAAAGATTGTCTGGAGCTGATTAAAAGAACAATTTTTTGTTTTTGTTTTTTGTTTCCCCCCTTTCTTCTCGTCCTTTATAATAATTATTTTTTTTTTTTTTTTAAGAAAAGAAAAAAGCCGAGTGCAAAAACTTGCTGAAATTTCCTGGACAGTTTGGCAAACGATATCTACAGCAAATGTGTAATTAATAAACTGACCACACTATCCTCTAGTTCTTTTCATACCCAAGGGAGGGGGAAGGGAGGGAAAATTACATTAATTATATTGCAACAAAGTACCATGATTAATCTATTCAAGGCTCCAATTACTTTTTGGAAGGGAAAAGTAGGGAATATTAGTAACCAAAGTGGCCATTTCTTTTTTCCTCTTCAGCCAGAGGGTTACAGATAATATTTTTTTTTTTGGTTTTAATACTTTTCATCTTTCTTGCTTTTTACCTGAGATTTTTTTTTTTTTTGTTTTAATAAATTTATGGCAGTACTACCATTTCTAAGACCAGACATGTTATTTTCTCTAGAAAGAGAAAATCTTTAAAGAAATGAATTTAAATGCCAATTTAAGGGATTTAAAAAAAAGAAAAAACTGCACATATATCGTGTTTCTCTTAATGGATAAAGATCCCTAGAAAAGTGAACAAGAGTCAAATATCAGCAAATAATTGTAAAAAAAAAAAAAATTTTTTTAAAGCGATATACAATAGAGACTTTCGTTATCTTTACATCGAGTTAAGTATTTGGGGGGGGGGGTAGTAAAAATATCAAGCGAATTCTCATGTTGGAGAAGGTTTGACAAGGTCAAGGGAAAAAAAACAAGCCTTGCAAAAGGCAGTCTGTTACTAATTATTAAGTTCGCATAAAACAATTAACTAATTTTTCTAAAAAAAATTTTTTTTAAATTTAGTAATGTCAAGAGGGAGAGAGAAAAAAAAAAAAGAAAGAGAGAGAGAGCCGCCATGTTATTGACAACCTCCATGCTCGTTTCAGCATTTTTCCCCCCTTTTTATTTCTTTGTACTAATTGTTACTAAAATATGGTAAAATAAATAGCAAACCAAAATTGACTTACAAACAAATAGGGAAAAGTAATTGCTACACGTCATATTAAACTTTTTATAGAAGATTCTAGAAATTTGAAGGAAAGGAACTAAGCTTCGAAATGAAAAAAAAAAAAAAAAAAATCATTTTACTTGACTAATAAAAAAGAAATGTATATTAAATTCTGCTTGCAAAATGTTAATCCTAAATAAAAATTTAAAGAAAGAAAGAGCGGCCATTTTTAAAACTCGAGTGCAACTCTCCTTATGAAGGTGACTTCATTCACTGCGGAGAACGAAGAGCTAATTACATATGCACACGTCATCATAAACTGGCCAATGAGAAGCCAGAATTCTAGACGGAGGCGTTGCTTCTGCCTCTTTTCACGTTACAAAAGAAAAAAAAAGAAATTAAATGATCGAGAAAGCATTTCACTTTCTGCCATTACTACATTTAAAACAAGTATAGCAAATCGTGAATGATTATTTTCTTACAAGCTTGATTATGAAATAAATAGCATTATTCCAGATAAAGAAACTGACTTTTTTTTTCCTGTTGCCAAAAAATATTCTCAAACATGACAATTTTGATATTTTTCCAAGTCAAGGTCAAATCAAAGCAAACAAATACTATCAGCTCGATGAAAAATACTTAAAGAAAAAAATTACGTTTGTAAACTTGCAGGATAAATTTCTAGAACTTTCCTTCAAGATCTCTCTGTATACAAATTTATACAAGCCGAGATAATTTACGATTTTAAAAAAAAAAAAAAAAATCCAGTCTCCTTTTCTGGGTATATTAAAGTATCTACAAATATACATAAGTCTTGAAAAAAAAATTTTTTTAAAATAATAAATAAACTACGGTTAAATGGTAAATTATCCTTCCACTAATGAATCAAACTTTTTTTTTTTTCCTTCTCCTGAAGGGAGAAATCAATCCTCAACGTTATCTTGTTTATTTAAAATTTTCTGCACACTAGACTTATTAAAATTTAACTAAATGCATTCCAAATATACCTTTCCAATCAAAAACCTTTCTAGTGATGAATGAACATTTTTTTTCTATTTGGGGCAGTGTGTCTCCCTGCTGCGGTTTTTTTTTTCTTTCCTTTTTTGTTTTTTTTTTGTTTTTTACCTTTTTCATTTTTGTTTTTTTTTTATTTTTATTTTTTTCCTTTTTTGATAAATCTCAGGCCCACACAAGGCCCGAACTGTACATTGGTCTGAAATGGTTTCTTTTTCATGGGTTTTACGAAGAAAAATAAAATGAAAGAAAAATAAAAGAGTCGGGGGGGAGGGGGAAAAATAACAAAAATAAAAATAATAAAGTACTTTGGGAACACAACAGGCCGAGCCAGGATAACATCTTCCAGACGTTTTTCATACACAATGCAACATTTCAGCTGTCACCCTTTTTGGATTTTGCTTTGATGTACATTTTAGAACAAATGTATTAGGAGGACGGATCAAAGCATTTATGAAAATGTCCAAAGATATTTAGGAAGACATTGCCTGCTACAGCCTGGACTTAGATAGTTGCCTTCTGTCGTTAGGGTTTTTTTTTTTGGTTTTTTTCAGTAAGT
Organism: Acanthosepion esculentum; assembly: GCA_964036315.1. NCBI lineage: Eukaryota > Metazoa > Mollusca > Cephalopoda > Sepiida > Sepiidae > Acanthosepion > Acanthosepion esculentum. The sequence continues at coordinate 38,289 of CAXIWW010000035.1, read as the reverse complement.
TCATTACATCAGCTCATTTTTCCTTTGGTTTTCTTGTCTTTTGGACATTTTTTTTTTGTTTTGTTTTTTTTTTTAACATTTTCCATATTTTACTTTTTTTTTTTTCTTTTTGTGTATTCTTTTTCCAACATTAAAAGATTTGTTTTTTTTTTTTGATTTGCTACAAAATGGCAGCTGCTTTAAAAATGTCAAGCCTCACAAGCCGTCAAGTGAGGTAATTTTTCCCTTTTTTTTTTCTTTTTTTTCTTTTTTTTAAAAAAAAAAAAGCAGTTCTAAAAATGGAATCCCTGCAAGTATTCCTAAGAACCATACGGTGATGGTAACTTGAGGGTGGAACTCTAGTGGGGAGCCGTTCGTTCCGCAGTGCTGTCGGAATATGATAGTTAGACACATGCCCGCTTTTGCCAACTACCACAGACATACAAAGTTTCGGTAGGCCATCCTCTCTGGAAGCGACCACGTATCCAGCTAGAGGGAAAATTTTAAAAATATATATATATCTGGGAGGGGGGAGGGAGGGAAACATTCAACAAAACGACTTCAGTTTAGAAATTAAAAAAAAAAAAAAAAAACTGGTCAAATGAGGAAATTACAAATTATTTAAATATAATTCAAATATCCAGACACCAATTTGCAAAATATTGAATAGAACTAAATTTTGAACTAATTTCATGTAAATCGCCATTATTTACTACATTTTAAGCAAATGTTTTAAAATCTGGATTCAATTTTATGCATAAAATGTTTTAATATGAAATGTAGTAAATGAAAACAAGTACAAAATAAAAATATGTATCAATTCAAACCACACACTCGTGCTAGAAATACTTTGAATAATCTTCAATGTAAACCTTGTAATTTCGAATATCAACTAGTCTTTTTTTTTTTTTTTAAATAGTTTCTTACATTTCGCATTTCAAATTAAGAAAATGTCCAATACAGTGTGCAGCAGAAATACCTGCTACATAATGCTAAGACATTAGTGGCAATGGTGCCTTCATCAAGCTAACGTTTTACCATTATGTAGGAGGTATTTCTGCTGCGCCACATATTTTCAAAACAACAGGCCATGGTTGAATTAAGAGTTCATAATGGGAAAATTGGTATAAGACACTTGAAATACATTTTGTAACTGGATCTTACATCAATGAAAACTGTGCCACACACACACACATTTATATATATATATATATATGGGGCACTTGCAGAGCAGTTGAATTTCTCAATGTTATTAAGCATACCTACACAATTTTAATGAAATTTATTATACAAATTCTAACAGTCTGAACAAAAACTGTTTTGCTATGAGATCTACATAAAATTTTTTAAGCTAATTTTCTAAAATTGTAGTTATAAAAAGTTTGGAAATAGGAAAGTATAATATAAATTCCAACTGAAGTGATCATCAATAAAGTCAAGTGATCATCAATAAAGTCAAATTGATATGCCAGAGTTTAAAAGTCATTGGATAAACACAGATTTATATTATTCAACATTTTTATTTCTTGGAAAGTCCTTGCTGCTCCATACAAATTTCAAGTTGAGTATGAGGCTACAGCTGGGTCACTTAGTTTCGTTAAACCAAAAAAATGCTGTAGCTTTTGTGATGCCACCACATTCCAGCTACATTGATATGAGAATTGGATAGATAGACTTAACAGTTGCAGAAGAGAGAAGAAAAAAAAAAAAAATAAAAACGCTTAATTGACAGATTATGCTCAAAGAACCCATCCTTAAGCTTTACTCCGATATATATATATATATATATATAATTCCCAAGAAGATAGAATTCGGGTAGAACTCAATGCCCAGGACAGAGTAAGAATATAATACAAAAGGCTCAAACACTAATGTTCCATGGTTATAATTTATTACATTGGGATGGTAAAATATCTAGATAGTGTGTTTGGGGAAGCATTCTCTTGGGAGTCAGTTTCACAAAGCAGCAGTTTGTGGAAAGTAGCTGCGAGTGAAACTTGCATTTTCCTCAATGGAATATGAAGGGAATGCTTGGAGTTTAGAGGAGTCGGGTAGGAACATTGTAGATAGATCTTGAATGAGGTAGTTGAGAGACCAAAAGATTTTTTCAAATCAAGCAAGCCCACATAAATTTTTAAAAAGACCATGCTCATCAAATTAAACTAAGTCTAATATAAACTAGTTATTGTTAAAGATTTAAAAACAAAATTCAAATTTGTATCACAAAGAAAGCATGTAAGCTTTTGTATTGCAAATACACTGGTTCAGAGTCCCACAGTGACATGCTTAGTTTCTATTATTATATGTTCCACCCCTCACTCCAAAAACCACCTTGATGCTATAAATAAAAAAAATATGAAAAACAAGCTTATATTAATTCTTACACTTCCTGTACAGTTCATGCATACATAATGTGTTTTGCTCAAGAAGGTAGATAAGATAGAAAATTGGGAAGTGGGCAAGAGAGCTTTCATTTTTTTGGTATGAATATAAAAAGCTAATATTGCAACTTTCAGGATTTAAAGAATTTATAAAATTTAACAAGCCAAGGTGAATTTTAGGTGTATAATTCAAAGTTTCCTTTCTCTATACCTGGTTAAACTTCAATGCTATTCATATTTGAAAAACATCTATATTTTAATTGAAATTAGATTTTAAAAATCTTTTCACTCTGCTGGCAATGAATAATTCAGCGCAGACACAAGCAAAGTGATTTTATATAAGCATTCAGTATTTCAGATGCAAAAAGGCATTAAGAGCAGTCCTGACTTAGATGACTTACCTAATATTGTGCAGAGATCATTAGTGCTCACTTTTTTGCCTCAGAAAGCTACTTTCATCTGTGGCCAGTCAAAATTATCAAGAGTTATTCTGACATCAAAATTTACCACATTCACAATTACTTAAAAAAAAAAAAAAAAAAGCCACGATAAAACAATGTTTAAAATTATAGTTCTACAATATAAGATTATGGATGATTTCCGTTAACCCTTTTGTGAAGACAATGTTTACTAGTGTATAACTCAAGTTATACATTAGTAGCCAATGACTAAAGCAAATAAGCTTTATTACTTATAAAAGATAGGCAGATTTATTAGGTACAACATATTTTCCTAACAGTTAAATACAAAAGGGTTATGGCAATTATTTTAACTCAATTTTGTCAGAATAACCCCATGATACAAAGGTTAAATGAAGCACATGTAATCGCTCCATCTTTACTAGTGCTGACTCGAAAGAGTTAGGCTGAAGCATAGAATTTCCATCTCCAGTGACCACACAAAGCCATGTTTGCCTTGGGGAAACATTTTACAACTCCAGAAAATGCTAAAAATTCTAAATAGAAAAAAATTTTTTTAAAAAATAAAAAAAATAATTGACAAGCATCAAGGTGGTTTTAACTTCCTTCTGCTTTATTCTGTGTAAACTACATTATACATAAAAAAAAAATAAAATACACAAAACTATGGACCAAATAAAAATAAGAAATAAAAAGACATTTGCTTTTCATACGAGGATCAAAATCTGCAGTCTTAGGTTTATTCTTCAAGTCTTCTTCACCTTCAAGCCAGGTGGACAGGGCTTTTTCTAAAATGTTTCAGCATGTTCATTAGAGAACCAGGTGATTCTCAGATCAACACGAGTAAAATTGCACAGCTTCAACATTCAGTTGTAGTAAAGTAGATTTAACAATTTACAATTTCGGATTGGACTTTTTTTTTTTTGTTTTGTTTTTTTTTTGTTTTTTTTTTTTAAATATCAAGTCTCAAAAGAAAAACGTTTTAAATGAAGGAGAGAAAATGGTTTAACATGAGAAGTTTATAAATTGGACAATTGAGAACTATGATTAAAAACGGCTTAGAATCATAGGTAACCATGTCCATGCCAACAAGGGCAAGGACGATTAGGCTATCATCTACTTTACTTTACATCTGACCGAGCTTCCAGAATAGTTGTCACTGGTGCCATTAACATTAGATTCCATGTACAAAAGAATCATATGCCATAACTTCTGCGCAAAACTATCTCTATATAGCAAGCTGCCAGGCTTGAGCGATCAATACTGCCATCCGTCCCTGTTGCCTTAAACTGCACACATAAATCCTGCCTAGATTGATTGAACAGAAAGTAGGGAAATTAGTTAGTGCATGTATTCATGAAAATATGAAAAATAAAAATTTACAACAGAAGAGAGACAATTGACAAGAAAATCAGACTATTTTCCAACATAAGTGGAGAAAGCCTTCCTGAGAGAGAAAATAAAAATATAATCAGCATCTGAAATCTCGACTTATATGGGTTCAAACACTTCAAGCATCACATACTGTTGTAATATTTTCTTTTGGTCATATGAACACAAATAGGGCCATCTTAACATGGGTGTAGTGTCACAAATTATCTGGCCACCACTAAAGTGTAATGATTGAAATCGATCAATCACACTTCAGTAGATTAGCACTGTATTGTCCTTAGACAAGACAGATCCTAGCTAATAACCAAGAATTTTGTAAAGAACAAAAGGAAAGCTTGATGGAATAGAATTGAAAATGTCAACTGCTATTTTCATCAATTTCAAAATACAGAAAAATGTGTTTTTCCTAAAACCTCTGCATACACACCAAAAATATTTACTCCAAATTTTTTTAAATTAAAAAGTTTAAAATTTTATCTGGTGAAAGCTGACATTTGTTTGCAGATTATCAAGTCAACTGGTTGATTGCACTTAGCTGTCATGATTAATAATTTTTTTTTTTTTTTTTAAAAAGTTAGTTTTAAATATTACCAGTTATGGAAGCAAAACCCCAAAAATCTTTAATCGCGCTCGCAAAATCTATGAAAAATAGGGCACCCGCATTCCAGTGATCATAGAATTTCTGATTAGAAATTAGCCACTAGAACATGATAGCTAGAACCTTACAAATAATATAAGCCTCACCCAACAGTTTTAAAATAAGTCAGTATATGTTTGCATCTGCCAAAGTAGTCATTTTGTTTTTGGAGAAACCATATACAAGTCAGTCCTTGTTAAAATATCAGTAAATCATCTTTCATTTTCAATTCCCTTAAAAAAAATGAAATCTCCAAATCATTACTGAAACCAAGCCAACAAAATTTACTGCACCATACAAATTATATATTTACGAACTCCATGACGCTAATATTTAAATTAGCATGAACAACTTAATAGTACTTACAAATTAGAAATGCAACAGTAGCTAACACTATCAGACAATGAATATGCTTTACAGACTGCCATATGAATACAAATCAAAAGTGTATATTTGATTGAGGGGTGGAGCAATTGGTGAAAGATCTATGAATGTGTCAGGAACACAATGCTAATAAATAACTGACATTTAAAAAATAATTTGTTCTTTTCAAAAATCATTTTGATAAAAAAATTCAATTGTACATTGAACACTTGAAATGAAAATATACAAAAACTATTAGTGCATAAAAATGTGCACAAAGATTCATTTGCCATCAATTTTAATGAAGGTATATTCCTTAAAATCCATCACACTTTAACCAATTTTGAGAGAATTTTGTGGACAAGGCAAATTCTGTTAGCTACACAGAATTTATTTAGTTTAAATGAGTGGGTGGGTGAATTAAAAAAAAAATTAAAAAATTACCTGATTGATAAGCCGACTGCAGACTCATCGTCTATAGCCACCACCATAGCCACTTCCACCACCATAGCCACCTGAATCAGGAGAGAAATTTAAAAAAAAAATAATCATTATTTTAACTTCTATTGCAGTATATTGATAATTTTTATTTAGAGGTTTGCAATAAAGCAATAAAAATCAATTGAAAGATTCCTATCTGTATGCCTAAAGAGAAACACTGGTTGGCACGAAACTTCCAAACTTAAGAGATCATATACCGACTTGACATTGTAAATATTTTGATATAAAGTAAAACACTATTAGTGAGAAAAAAAGAAAAAATTTCAAATGAATTTACCTCCAAATCCTTCATAGCCTTGATTCCAGCCACCCTGGCCATAGCCACCACCACCACCACCATAGCCTCCATGTTGATTGCCATAGCCACCATGGCCACCACCATAGTTGCCTTTAGAGAGAGAGGAGGGAAAAAAAAAAAAAAAAAAAAAAAAAATGTAAAAAAAATCTTATTTATAATAAACAATCAAATATACAAGGTCAGAAATAGTCACAAGAAAAACATGCAGATTTAAAGCTGTTTTATTCACTAAGCAGGTTTGAAATTTAATATTTAATGCATTATCCCCATTGCTGTTTCTTAACAGGAAAAGAACTTAATCTGAAAGCACCTTAAGAACATCTAACCCATACATATGTGTGATTTGGCTTAGGAGTGTGTGTGTGTATATTTGTTAACTCTTTCAATATTTTAAAATTCCTATAAAAATTCTCAAAAGAGGCATACAGTTGAGAAAGGCATTTTGTGCAAAGTATCATTAGGGTTATTTTTATCAGCTACTGGGAAGAAAAAATTCAAATTTTTTGTCCATTTACAACTAATTTTTATTCAATTCTATTAGTTTCTCCTTTAATAGCAAGCAAAGAGTAAATATTTGCCAGTAATCAATAAGAAATTGAGTAGAGTCATACTGAATCCATTATATGCCTAAGTCTTCTGCAGCCCTGACCTTCCAACATTGTCAGTCAAGGTCAACACATTGTCATAAAAGGATTTGTCAGATATAATTTACATTTTTATTTTATTTTAGACAAAACAATTAGAGAAGTGATTTAATGGATTCAACAGCAAGCAGCAGCAACAGAGAAATGGGGATTCTAGCTAATGTTTAAAATTAGGTCTGAATTGTAATAAATTAAAATTACAAGTTATCACATACAAAGTCTCAAATATAGAAATATAATAAACTACACTATAATTGTATGGCAACAAATTGCACAAGACTCTCAAAACTGCTTAAGACAAGTTATTTTTTTATTAGATTCACTGTATGTGTGTGTGTGTGTGTGTGTGTGTGTGTGTGTGAGTGAGAGAGAGAGAGAGAGAGATGGAAGATCAGAACAAGTACTGTGTGCTGATAAAATAATTCTGCCCAAGATTTTTATCTTTCCAAATCTGCTGGTTATACAGTTATCTCCTTTTAACATAGCTTTTTATGGGAGAGAGAAGGAAAGAAATATTTTCCCCAAATTGATATCTGAAGCAGATATCACTTGTTCTGAACAAGCCACTTCAAAATCAGGCACAGAAAAGCCCAGCAACAAAGAAAGTCTTTCATTATTTAAATACATTTTAAAATTGAATTTATAGGAAGTATTTAGTAAATGAATCAAAATGGAGCAGAAACATTCTGTAATTCAATGTAAATTTTATTTCTTGAAATAAAAATCTTATGGTTAGTTGATGTCAATATCTTGAATTTTACAAATATTTGAAACTAAAATACCAATGTACCATTTTACAAATGGATGAAAAGTTCATCACAAAGTCCCACTAATTCATCTTTAACTATTCAGTCATAGCACTGGATGAAATATGAAAAGCAAGTTAAACTGATAAGCTTACATCAATTTGAGTGGCTGCACTTTTATTACTAACACACTCAACATTACTTGGCAATGTTCCATATAAACAAGTCAAACACCACACATACACAATAAACTGATAATTATAAGATCCTAACTGAGCAGCTTAAGTCAGTAAAAGTAAACCACAAATTATAACACAAATCAAACTCCTGGATAAGTTAAAGGAGAGATTTATTGTAAAATGCAATGATCATTCAATTCAAAACAAGATTACTGAAACTTGAAGCTATAGAATTAGCAACCATGTTTTTATTAAATCAGACACACAAAATGAGAAACTATTGATTCATTAGGCAAAATACATAAAATCGTAAAATGCACAATTAGAAAAAAAAATCTCTGCAGCCAGTGACAAAAATTAAAAGGAAAACAAGTGTTGGATTTTAAATAAACCATCATGAGATTGTAATGTATATAACTTAGATTTACCTTGATGTCCATAACCACCATATCCTGGGTGACCTCCACGACCTCCCCAATTTCCAGGTCCTATGTCAAAAAGGACAAAATGTAAGCTTCGATATTTTAATGGAGTAAACTAATTTAATGTCTACATTACTGTAAATCTTAGACATATTGTTTATTCAAGTATGTATGAAAGGTTAAGTAAATTTTAGTAGTTATAACTGTTGTCTTTTGCACGAATTTTTATTTTGAAAAGTCAAAAAGCCAGTCTTTTTTCTTAAAGTCAAAAAGTATCATTAGCAGAAACCTGTTGACAAGTACGAGTTAAAAAAGAAAGCCCAGAGAGCAGTGCTTTAAAGGTGCAAGAGATTCAAGAACCAGGACCTTGCAGGATTAGCTAATCTCTTGAACAAGCAGGATTGCAAGTTTCAAAACCGCTTAATCAGATATTAGAATATTTAGACATAAGCTAACCTTTTGTATAAGGAAGTGTGCAAACTAATTTTCCATAAGTTCATTCCTAGTAAAATTTTCATTGTGGTTTTACAATCAAAAAGAATTATATAATTAATATACAAGCTAAGCAATTATTCTCAACTGATATCATTTAATGCTAAAACAGAAAATCCATGAGCAACTTCAGTTTTATCTAGTGTCTTACTATTTCTAATTCCACTGAAGAGTAATTAAGTTATTCCAATTAATTGTGTTAGCATAATCAAACATTTATTTTTCAAGAGCTATCATTGAATTCAAGTGTTTACCCTTAAGTTGTCACAACACTTGATACACAAGCTTTCATGTTACTAAAGAAATCAATAGTGACAAATCAGTGCAGAGCAGTAATGTATTTGGTTAAACAACAGTCACCAGAGAGTCAAGGCTCTTGGGGGGGGAAATGAGGGTTTTAAAAGGATGGTAAATGCTTTTATTGTAACATTGCTGGTTTGTTATTCATAGGTGCCTGGAATAAGAAGAAAGTGCTTTTTATGCAAGTTGGTATTTAGCAGAGGCCAAACTAGCAGTGTCAAACAGAGGCATAAGTTCTACCCTGTCAGTGTTAGTTTTGCATGCTTAAAAGATTCAACCTTCAAACAATGGCAGCATAAACTATTGAACATTTTTTTTTTAAAATCAGGAAGGATTTTAGTTGAAATGTAAAGAAAAACATAAGCATAGCTTGCTCCATTGTTTCAGTTTTAATACAGTTAGTAGATAAAGAAAAATAATTAAATAAAAAAATTGCCAAGTCAAATTTGCTCTATGACTTATTAGCATTATTTTATAAGCACACGCACACCATTTCTAAATCCACTTACCTAAACTAAATATTCAAACAAATCAAGACATTTTCCCCTAAGTTGATTTATAAACCGTTTTTAAAACTTGGAAATGTTATAGTTCTTCATAACTGCTTAAAAGAATCAACTATTTTGACCAACCCAAACAAAATATTTTTAGAGGGAAATAAAATAAAACAGGGATGGAGTTATTTCTAAATGAAAAATGGTTCAGGTAACAGGTTTGCTGCTTACCTTGGTGATATCCTCCATTGAAGTTACCACCACCACCGTAGCCGTAATTACCAGGTGAATTATGCCAGTCGCCACCTGCACCTGCACAGAACAGTAGCAAGTTTCAGACAAAGAGTGATGGACAGGGTCTTAATGGGAATAGCACAGAGCATCAAGAGATAGAGAGAGAGAGAGCAAATTGCAAGACTGAAATTATCAGTCTTCAGTAACAGGTCCAGCCAATTCCATTTGGCCCACAAAACAATCCAAGGGTCAGAAGGCCTCCATAAGACAATAACAAGAAATGAGGGGAGATAAAAGTTAAAGTCCTGCACATTTGTACTTTCATTGTATTTTATTTAGCAGGCCCAAATGTAAAGTCTGACAAAGTCTTTTTTCACGTTCTTGTTAGAGAAAACTGGCAAAATTATGGAGTAATGCAAAAAATTTTATGAAAACATTTTACTGATTGAATAACTAATAAACTGAGCAATAATTTTTTTCTTAATAGCCATTCCCTGAACAAAATTTAATTTTAATCATTCATAAAGTAGCAAAACAAGTTAGTGTTTTCTGGTTAACAACAAAAAAAAATGCAATCAAATTACATTTTTGAAGAGCTTAGCTATTATATACAATTAGTTTTCTTAAATATCAAAAGTAGATCAAACCAATTATAAAACTTTCCAGTTTCTAAAACAGACTGAATTTTAAATGTGATTCATTTACAAAAGGAGGATAGGTACTCAATTTTCCAAATACTTTATGCAAACAGCTAAAGACAATTTAACAAAAGCCATGCATATGCAACAAGAACAGTTTATATTAAAAAGTAAAATAATTTCTTAATACTGAGCTTTTTGGCCTTTTTTTTTTTTAATTTGCTGTGGGGATCAAGTAGAATCACTCACACAACAATTGGCTAAGTTTTATTTTGATATTCCAAATCAAATCCAACTTCCAAACCAATGTGGAGAAAAGAATTAAGTAGATCCACTTTAGGTTGTCCCCTTACAGGATAAAAGGGTTTCTGCATTTAAATGCTAAATATTCATAAACTAAGCTTTCAAGGTTATTCAAGAAACTTTAAATGCATTTTAGGAAAGTACTCTATTTGATAACAGCATCAAGAGTTATATTTGCAATTGAACAAAGCGATATCTACCTTAAAATCACCAGCAAGCATTTTAGTTGAAGAAAATGCCATCAAGCCAAGAAAGCGTGCAAACCAAAAAGCCACCAACCCCACAGTTTTCTGAGGAACTGCACACTAAAGATGGTCGCTACTTGATGCATGCAAAATATCTAAAAGCAACTTATGGTCTGGACTGACACAAATGCATGGATGAAAGATGCAAGTCTACAAGACAAGAGAAAAGTAGGCCACAGTTTAGAGGACCTATTGTGAGATGGAAGGGGGGAGGAGAACTAGGTGAGAAAACTGCACATTAGAGAAAAAGAAAGGACACTTTACCTCTGCCACCACCCATGCCTCCTCGACCACCTCTGCCTACAAACAAAAACATAGCAAGTCAGCATTTGCCAAGCTTGATAATTCACACTTTGAAAGACAATAAAAAGGATCTACTTCACGTCAGCAGCAGAGTATTTTGTTTTTGCATTTCCTCATTGGTAATGACTTAAAAGCCTACTCAAATTTGGATTTGACGGACTTTTTGTTTGGAAATTTTGACTAAGTTGCTAAAAATAGCATCTAAGATTTTATTATTTAAAAACTTAAGTTCCAGATTTTTAATACAAATTTTTAAAATCAAATTTGCAAACATTTAGTTTTTGCAGTGTATTTTGGGTCTTTTTTTTTTTTATTCAATATGAATAAGGCTCTGAAATATTTGACTAAGATTACAGAGGGGAATTACTTTGATGAATTAGATGAACAAAAGCAGCAGCTGCAGAATGTGAATGTTTCACACGGTCCTTTCCATCTTAAAAGGCAAGAGTTGGTATTAATATTTATTTTAGAGAAGCATTTGTTTGAGAATGAAATGCGCATACCTGGAGGTCCTGGTGGTCCCATATGTGGTCCTGGTCCCATAGGTCCACCCATGTGGGGTCCTGGTCCCATTGGCCCAGGCCCCATTGGCCCTGGTCCCATTGGCCCACCCATAGGTCCCATGTTTATTTGTTTATTGTGGTTCATTTCAGCTCTTGATAAAGCCTTTTTTACTTCCACTCGCTTGCCCTTGAAATCAAGATATTTCTTTACTGCAAAGAAAAGGAAAAGTGTAAAAATTAAAATCAGATCTATACACAAGTCAAACTGTATTAAAAGATTTATTACTTAATCAAGATATTCTATTTTTAAATTAATCTACAAGAAAACCCTTTAACTAAGAAAACAAAATTAATATTTATATATTTAAGAATGAGAAGTGAATTTTTAAAAAATATTATAGTAGTATGAATGCATAAATCAACAACTCAATTTTCATAGTCTTTATAGCATACAAGACAATTTTACAGTTATAATCAAAACCCATGTAAAATGTACATACATAGCAGTTGGATTAATACTCACGCACTAGTTTATCAACTGTATCATAATCCTCAAAAGTAATAAAACAGAATCCTCTCTTTTTCCCAGTGCCTTTATCTGTAATCATATCTATAGTTTCAATTTTCCCTTTGGCGCTAAAATATTCTCGAATTTCTTCTTCACCTGTATCTTCTTTGATTCCCCCTACAAATAATTTTTTTACTGTTGCTTGAGAATCTGTTTCCTGGAAAAAAGATTACAAGATCTTTAACACCCAAAAATAAATGGATCAGTTTTCTAATACTAAATAGCAAATGTGTAGTTAAAAATACAATAACCAAAAAAACAATGCATGAGATCAATTTAAAACAAAAAAGACTTACTTTACAATTTGAGAAAAAGAAAATGCCAATATTTCAGTATTTACAAACTAAAAAGTGATCAAGTTCTTTACAAAACCCAATAAAAAATGCCTATTAATATTACATTAATACACTTATTACAAATGTACTTACATTTCTTGGCATAGCCCGTTTAGTTTCAACCTCTTTGTTGTCAATATTATGTGGCCTGTTTCGTTGTGCTTCATCAACTTGTTCTTCAGTTTTGTATGTGATGAAACCAAAACCTCTTGATCTACACAAAAATAATATGAAAATAATTATAAAGTCTATTATGTCCTAAACTTTAAACAATTTTTAAATCAATTTTAAATTCAGATATTCAAAGCCATTTTAATATTGAATAATTCCGACTACACTTAAGTTTATTAAATATTTGCTAATTAAGGTTATTTCTTTGAAACAATTTGCAATTTATTACTTTTCAAATTCAGATTTAGTTATATTAAATAAAAATTCAAAAGTCCTCTCTATAATACTTACTTTTTTGTGTTGGGGTCTCTCATAACGACACAATCAACAACCTCACCCCACGGCTCAAAATATTCTTTCATGGCCTCTTCATTTGTTGTGTAGTTGAGCCCTCCAATGAAGAGCTTGCAGAACTTCTCGCCATCGGAATCGCTGTCCCGGTACCTTCCCCTTGACTGAGGAATAGGGAAAAAAAAAAAAAAAAAAAAAGTCGAATATAATCAACTTAAAAAGATACATTCTGAAAATTAGATCCCCCCCCCTTCAGTCAATATACCATTCTAAGTCAAGACTTTCAATCAAAATAATCTATTCATTGTAAGTATTCTAAAAAGATTTTTCAAAAAATTCATAAAATTTTTTTATATTTGACAAACCAATCACTTTTCACAGCAGAAAAGCAAAAAAAAAAAAAAAAAAAGTTTGATTAACTTGCAACACCCAGAAAAATATCCCTACTTAATTTTTAAGTAACAGAAAAATGTTTGAAATAAGCTAGTTAAGGATAAAGCGAACTAAAAGTGTCTAATACGGAATCCATCTTTCAATACCGAAAGCTTTTTCCTCCCTTTGAAATATAGGCAACAGAAAGAAGAGTAAAATCAATAAGTGCAACTGCACTGAAGAAATCAAATTGATTTCGCAGCAACGAATGAAAAACCGAAAAGGATTGAACAATTTTTTTTTATATTATTAATTTTCATTCAATGGCGCTCTCTCCTCTCACATTCTCCTTTCGGTTAAAACGAGGAAAGCATGGCTGGCCATGAAAAAGAGACCGGCGGGGGTGAGGTGGGGGGGGGGGTGATAATTAGCTCATTTCTACAATAAAATTTAATAATCATTAATCAAACCATTTTTAATGCATTCGGTCAATAAAAAGTGTAACATAAAAGTTAATTTAAAGAAATGGCTATAGATAACAGGATTTTAATTAGTTCCAATAGATAAAAAAAAAAAAAAAAAAAACAAAAACGAAAAAGCTATTACATCACGATTTTTAAGGGGCTTATGAAGTTTTGGCGAGCGGAAACATTTTTTTTTATAATAGCTATGACCTCAATAAGGCGATCGCCACAAGCCCCCCCCCCCATTTATAAAAGCCATAAACAGTTGGAGCGGGGTGGAGACAAAAGAATTAGGTCGAATAATGCTAGCCTGAGTTGAGTAGAAAGGCAGTAGGGGAAGGCAAAGATGTTTAAAATGGAATTAAAAAAAATCATGCCATATCTGAATACAGAAATGGAATCAGGTTGTCAGCTTAATTAGGGCATATTTAATATTGGGGAAAAATCGAAATAAATACTCTAAGAAAAAATACACATTGAAAACATTTTTTTTTAACAAACTAAACTTGCAAATCTATCAGATTTGGTGGGGTGGCTTACAAAGGAAATAAAGAGAACTTGGCTTCCGTAAAAAAAAAAAAAAAAAAAAAAAATTGACATGCCGCCATGATCTTACAATTAATTCATTAAAAAAAAAAAAATTAAAAAAAATGCACATGGTTATTTTTTTATGCATTTACCCTCAGCTTATCCCGGAAGTTAAAAAAAAACAAAAACAAAAAAAAATATATACAGCAAAAGATTTTTACTATTTTAAATGCAATAAAATACCACCCACGTTCCCCCTTTCTTCCTCATCCAGCAACGTAGGTATTAATACTTGGATAACTTACCGGTTTTCAACGGCGAAGATCAGTATTAATAATATTTAATAAAATCGCGGAATTTTATTTTTAAAATCATCTACATAAAATTAAAAATAAGATTGTTTTGTCAAAAATATAAAATACACTGAATAAACTATGAAGCAATTTCTTTTTGTTACGACGAATGATTTAAAAACCTCAAATTCAAAAAACATGTTTTTTTCTTTTTCTCAACAGAGATCATTTGCTGCTACAGGATTTAACATTTACAATGCCTTTCGTAATGATATTTTCAGGTCAAAATGAAAATTTTGGCAACTGTTTAAAAACGGACAAAATATCTTCATCTTCAAACCATCTTTCTAAGCGGCTTTTTTTGGTAGTGAATAAAAAATGCTGAGGAAGAAGTGGAGGAAAATACTTTTAAAGCCGGCTTTAATCTCGTAATGGAAAAATGAGTCAGTGATTAAGTACGGCTGCTATATAATAATAATAATAGGATTTAATTTTGCTAATAAGAAATTTAAAACAATAAGTTTAACAATTTATTGCCTTGACTCGCGGCTGCTGCTGCTGCTTGACAAGAAGGCACTCTAGTCTTTCTTCAGCACGTAATGACGAAAAACCACTTAAAACCGCCACCAACCACACAAAGAGAAATACATCCGACTCACAAATTTGAAGCTTAAAAACATCAAAATTGACTCATTTCTTTCTTGAAAATCTAACCGGCGTATTGCTGCTAAAAATTTGTGAACTAATTTTATTCGCCGATTTTATCATCATGGCCAACAGGAGATGAACAAAAATCCTAGGGCAGTTCCGAAACAAGGTCAATCGTAAAAATTCAAAAGCTGATCAATCAACCAGCAGGTAACATTCGAATCGTATAAAGATCAAAAACGCAATAAAATAAACAAATTTATTTACAAGAATGAAATTAAAGGGTGATTAAATAAAGCAAAACAGCTACAACGTGCCCGATGAAAAAAAAAAATCCAGCCGTCCTACGAAGTCCTCCCTCCCTTCATCCATTCATTTTTCTCTCTAACATGATTATCATACATACTGGAAAACACGAGATTATCAGTTGAGAACTGAGATCGGCAATCCAACCGATTAATTGCAAACAAAATTGTGACAAGACTTAAAAAAAATTTAAATACAATATATATTTTGAAAGCTGTAAAAAAAAAAAGCAAAATATGACGATAAATTTGGATTGAAGACCTTACCTCAGGCATGATAGCTCCTTTGTGATCTATTGAGAAAGAGCACTTCCGCCTTAATAGTCCTTTTATATAGGTAACATATTGAGCGCTCCCATTGGTACATTTGAATGAAAGAACCGAGGCTGTGATTGGTGAAAAAACATGAATAGCTAATTTGACAGCAACATTCACAACCGTTGGTAAGAAAAATATTCTCTTATTAAAAAATTCACAAATAAGAAATACAAACAATTTAATTTTTGGTAATATTTTTTACAAGAATTTTATTTCCACTTCATTTTTTTTATTTGGTAATAATTGCATTGCCAAACTCGCTTCCTTCTCTCTCTTTCTCTCCCTCAGAGTTGAAAATGGCGGGAGGTAGGTAGAAGGAAGAGGAGGAGGCGTTTCAAATCTTTGCCGCTACGTGGCAGCAAGATGACGATGGACGCGTTTAAAGGGGATTTAACTCTTTTTCTTGAGTGTAACTTCAGAATAAAATATTTTCTATTTATTTATTTTTTGGTAGGAGAGGTGAAAAATATATTAAAATTTCTGTGACGGGAGACTGGTTAAAGATGGACAAAATGAACCGTCGCTTAACGTCCCCCCCACAGTTTTTTTTTAAAATAAAATATTCAGTTAACTCATTTTTACACTTACAATCATGGCGGATTTCAGCTATACAGGGACCTTTTAACGCGTAAACAGAATCATAATTCTGCAAGAATTTTATTAATATTTACTTCATTTATATTGAATATTTTGTTGTTTTTTTTTTTAGAAGTAATTATTAATAAATCATTACAGAGGTCGTGTCGTATATGAAATTAAGCTTAGTTCCGTTGAATAAGAATTTAACTGTATGTGATAAGGATACGCCACTAATGAAGACCAGCCCATTTCTCCTCCTTCTTTCTGTCACCATGTGATACACTGAAGACAATTTTTTTTTATCGTATATTTATCTACTTTTTAAGAATCGCGGGTAAACGTAATTGTAGTAGCAGCAGCAGCAATAGCCACCATAAATTCTTTCAGTGACGATTACTGAACCTGTTTATTGTAAAAATGTAGCATAAAAATAAATTATAACCTGTTTTCTCGAAAAATATTTCATATTAAAAAAAAAATCACTGTAAAATAGTTTTAACTTGAAAATGATTCTTACAGTCCTGTATAATATACTTATAAAATCTGAGCGCATAGATTGCAGTGCACTGATCACTTGCTTTTTTTTTCTTTTTTTTTTTTTTTTTTTACTGCTTTGCAATTAGCGTCCTGCATTTGGAATAGAACCAACCAAAGACTTCTCTGTCTTTAATACTAACCACTTCTACCTAAATATCCACAGCTGCTTTAAATAAAATGTTTAATTTTTAATTATATCTGGCTGGATTCAATATTAAACTACGTATGTGTTTTTAAAGGTAAAAAAAAATTAAAACTAAGTGAGATGAACTTAACCCATAGTATCTACAAAGACGAAAGAAACGCCGGAGTCATTTTGACATAGTAGCTGCCCTTGGGGTGAATGTCAAGGTGCTGTCAAACACTTGTAAGAGCTTGTCGGTGAAATAAATTAGACGAATATTATACTGAGGAGACTGTAGATAAAAGAAAGCACATACCATTGTAGTTGTTGAAGAATGAGTTTAAAATTACCAAAAAATGAGTTTAATAAAATATGACATCAGATTATAATTTCATCTATGAAGTTATTATTATGGGTTATTGAATAACCCTGTAGTCTCGTCATCTCACTTATTATTTTACACATTTTCCTAACTGAAATAGGATTTAGGAAATTTTCTTAAACACTTGATTGTGAAATGAGATTTATTTTATCCAAAACGTTCAACATTCTATCTATCAATAGATAGATATGAGTTAATAATATCAAATTGCAATAATTTCCTTTTTTTCCATTTAAGCATTTTTCCCTAGTGAAGATTTACTTGAGCAGATTCCATTGATATTGGAATGAGGAGACATATGTATTTTTGAATTGGTATCTACTTGAGTGACCTTGGTTACTCCAGCAGAACCATCAAAGAACCAGAGAGACAATTAAATCAGTGACAATAAAACAGTCATAAGAATTGCTTTGTTAGGATAGGAAAATCAAAATCATAGCTTCAGTTTGTATGAAAAAACTATACAGAAAACTTCAGTCTCATTTAAAAAAAAGGTTATAGTTTTAATAAAATATGTAATACTTTCATTTTTTTTAATATATCTTAATTAAATAAAATCATATTAATGTCATTTTATTTATGGTAATAGAGTAAATAATATTTAAAGAAAACCTAGAAGTTACTAACATTTAGTTTCTTAAAATATTACTTATTAATATAAATTAAACGATATTTATTTTATTGTTAAGTAAAATATTAATTTATTGAAATTATTACTTACCTTACTTTTTTCCTACTCAAAAGCAGAAGTTGTGACTTTTTTTCCTACCCGAACAAAGCACAAGTTTACTTCATGTGACTTATTTCCTAAAATCAGAAAATCAACAAAGGTACTGTAACAAAATTTGCAAGATACATTAGTTTTGTAGATTATACAAAGGTTCAAACTCACTTGGGTCAGGTCTAATATGAATTATACAAATATTGAAATCAGTGTATTTGAACACCCTTACAAATAAACATTTTGTATTTATTTAGATCCTCTTCTGCTAGTGAGTACATTGGGCAATAAGCTCTCTTAAGTGTCTTTCATCAACTACTGTCCTTTCTATGTCATGCCATTCAAGATACCTTGCCTTCAGATCATCTTGAAAGGTTCTTCACCAGTGGTTCCTTGGCATGCTAGTTTTTCATCAAGTGGTATCTATTTCATGGTTGTTTTTGAGTGCTGGGGATCAGAAAGATGCAAAATGTATCCAGCTAGCCTCATTTATGTATCTACAACAATTTAATTCAGAAAGAGGACATGCTTGTGCCCTTCTCCAAACTACTTCATTGGCAATACCGTCTTGCCAATTAATCTTTTACAATCTTCCTCAGGTTTCTTTGATGGAAAACATTCAGTTTCTTACTTACTGTAGGCAGGAGGTATTTAATATTCTTAGCTTAGTCTGGCACAAAGCCACTAGGAGAGAAAACTGGTGAGCACTAAAATCATTATGCAAAGAACAGTTTAGCTTGTTAACCATTACTTAAATAGATATTTAATAAACTCAAATTTTGTCTAAAAGTTATCATTATTTACATTTGGACTTATATCTTCATTTGTTATTATCACAACATTTTGACCATTGTACACTTCAACTTACTTCAAGTGCCTGTAAATCCAGTAACCTTCAGGGAATTTCAAACTGAACGCCTTATTAGGGTAGATTGTTCTTGTTCTGCTGTTCATGTCAAGCACTATCTCATCTTCTTATTTTCCACTGAATCCAAGTCTGTGAGTTCAATCCTTGGATTGGGCAGTACAATCACCATATTCATGAACTAACATTTTAATCCATTAGGCTTTTTTTACCTGGATT
Organism: Acanthosepion esculentum; assembly: GCA_964036315.1. NCBI lineage: Eukaryota > Metazoa > Mollusca > Cephalopoda > Sepiida > Sepiidae > Acanthosepion > Acanthosepion esculentum. The sequence continues at coordinate 19,096 of CAXIWW010000035.1, read as the reverse complement.
AACAGACACCTGAAGAAGATCAGAGGTCACAGCAGCCAAAACATTATGATAACAGCAACAAAGGTGAAGGCATTCATTAGTCCAAATATAAATAAGCCAATTTTATTTCTGTTCTTGTGGACATACATATATGTTTTTACAAAACGTACATTAACTGCTGGTGGTCTATATATGCACTTTCAAGATATACATCTTTAAGAAACTTATTTTTCAAGATATTGCGAAGTGTCAATCTTTAGTATTTGTGTTATAATCTAAGTGGTATTTTGAGACCAGTGTAGATATATAGTAGTGTACAATATGACCTGTTTTCTGACTTATTTTTACTATGGTGTATGTTGGAGTGTCGTTTAATTTAGTCTGTGCCGCAGAGCATCCAATCAAAACCAAAATTGCAACATCCACAAGAGAATGCCTTCAGCATCTTTATAGTCATTTATTTCCAGTAAATGGCAATTTCCTATTTTTCCCAAAATGAGCCAGCACAGCCAGGAAACAATGCTATAACAATGCAGCAGTAGAAATATTAATAAAGAAAGAATGGGTAATTGATTACACTATAGTGTCTTGACACACCAATTTGCAAAGCTCTAAGTTAGCCTAAAATTATCATAATGTGATATTAAATGTAAATAGGAGTCGTATTTTATATGCCACCAAATACTTAATTTCCTATTTTTCCCAAAATGAGCCAGCACAGCCAGGAAACAATGCTATAACAATGCAGCAGTAGAAATATTAATAAAGAAAGAATGGGTAATTGATTACACTATAGTGTCTTGACACACCAATTTGCAAAGCTCTAAGTTAGCCTAAAATTATCATAATGTGATATTAAATGTAAATAGGAGTCGTATTTTATATGCCACCAAATACTTAATTTCCTATTTTTCCCAAAATGAGCCAGCACAGCCAGGAAACAATGCTATAACAATGCAGCAGTAGAAATATTAATAAAGAAAGAATGGGTAATTGATTACACTATAGTGTCTTGACATACCAATTTGCAAAGCTCTAAGTTAGCCTAAAATTATCATAATGTGATATTAAATGTAAATAGAAGTCGTATTTTATATGCCACCAAATACTTAATTTCCTATTTTTTCCAAAATGAGCCAGGCAACAATGCTATAAAACTGAAACAGTAAAAGTGTTAAATAAAATAACTGCAGCATAACAAATAATCATGAAGATAGAATGGGAATTTCAATATTTAGTATCTTCTCCACTTATCCTGTTACTAACAGTAAAGCCCAGTGTTGCCCGGGAGTAAAATTCTTCTGAATAAGAGCCATACTCATTTTGTACACGCATGTAAGGTTGAAGTCTAGTGGAACTGATGGCCGCCCATGTAAAAAAACGTAATGTACACAAGATGTCGGTATTCATCAGCACAACAGAAGAAAAAATTGTAAAGCTTAAAAGGAAGCAATGGAGAGCCATGGTAGCATCAGCTGTTTGCCATTACTAAGACACCTCCAATTAAAAGTTGTCAAGTTCAATATGAACACGGGCCTTAGGAAGTTTTTGGTGTGTTGTGGCAGATGGCTTTATATTTCAATGGAATGGTTTTATTATCCCTGAGTGCAAGACATTACATGAAGCCCTGTGTCAGATGCAACATAGTAAAACGCAATAGCGTGAAAGGTAGATGCGTCTTTTGCCCAAAAGACGTTGATGCCACTACCACAAACAGAACCACATAACAGAAGTATGGGAAGGTGCCGGGGTGAGTACTTGTAAGTGGCACAAATTTTTTTGTAGTTTTTAATAGCATTTTTTTAAAAAGTTTTTAATAGCCAGTTGAGACGAGCATGAAGCACACATAGTGTTACCTAAAGCAGCCCTTATGGTAAGTGTATGGCAGAGAATGCATATTATAACTCTGCATGCTGCTATTCTTTTATTATCCCACTTCTTTTTGCTGAGGCCTGAATTGCGTGGACGCACTCGACTTCTCTGACAATTAAACAAATCTACCTTCCCATGTATTGGTTTTGTGTTACAACTGAATATGGTTACATGGTCGACATGTAAGTGCGAATGCAGCTATGGTGGGGTTTAAGTGATAATGGAGCATCTGGTGAGCAAGACAACCTTTAATGAAATGTCTTAATAATGGCAAGTGGATACTACAACAATCTTTAAATAAACTGGGTTTAAAAATGAAGGAACCTACTATGCAGCTGACATAAAGATGTGTGCATTGCGTTTAAATATGACCGATCATGGGCTATAGGACTTCTGCATAGGTAATATTTTTAGCTTTGTTGGAGAGTAAACGTAGACGTTATCCTTACTCCAGACTCGGGAGCAGCCTACATAAAGCTGTCCATGGATGAAACACTGTTCCCCTAAATGCAGACTTGCGACACTGAGCGTTTGTCCTTGTGATTTGGCCATTGTTGTTGAGCCATGCTTGCTGTACACCAGGGTTTTCTGAAGCTCTGGCAGACACAGTAGATCTGTAATTCCTCAAACAATGATTTGCAGTCTGCACAGAACTTCCTAAAGCTCTGGCAGACGCAGTAGAGCTGGCATTTCTTAAACAACGAATAGCATTTTTTTGAGGTTGTTCCAAAACCCTGGAAGATTCTGTAGCCCTAGCATTCCTAAGATGACACGAAGTGGTTTGTTCAGGGCTTGCTAAAGCTCTAGAACATGCTGTAGCACTGGCATTCCTTAAACACCAAAGGATTGTCTGTGTTTGGGACTCGGAAGCCCTGACCCTAGAAATGTGTATTGTGTCCTGTGAATTCTGTACTAAACGCTCTTCAGTTGAAAGTCTAGCACATCGTAATGACATAACTAATGCTACTGATGCCAGCCTTTCAGTCCGTTCAGTGGTACTTTCCATGGAGATGCGACCAGCAGAACGTGAGGCCATCTGAGAAAGGCACAACGAAGTTTGCTCTGTGGTTTCACTTGCCCTTGCTGCTCTTGTAGTGGAGGCAGCAGCCTCGCACTGTCCAAAAAGTTTTCTTCTCTTAGGCGGCATTTTAACCAATTTTAAAAAGGCAAACGTAATAAAAGGTATGTAGGTTTTTTGAGTGCAAAAATACGTGTATTCTAAATGTAGGCAGGTTAGAGGGATCCCAAAAATATATGTAACTGTATCAAAAGGGGATCGAGGACAAAAAAGTGAAGTTTAAAAAATTCAACTAAAGCTAAAACGGTAGTAGGTAATTTGGGAATTAAATTTGATAAACACGGAAATGGATGTAGTTATAAGTAATAAGTCAAAAAAACAGTTTGGATACATAATCAACAACTTGCGGTTTCCGTAAGAAGCGAATGAAGTGAGCCAAGTGTGGGACAGTAATTGCAGAAGTGTGAACCCGTGTGCGTGTTATGGTATAAAAAAAGAGACGGTTGGCCATTTGACCTTGAGCGCACATACTAAGGTGATGTACGTAAGCACTTGTGTGTAAGAGAACTGCACGCGTGTATGATTGGATGGGCCCAAGGTTAAACGCTTGCAACCATGCCAATGAGCTCTCAGCAACCTTGAACAGTTGACGTGAGTGGTTAACCTCCAGTTGGGTTAGTCAAAGCAGTGCACAGTGGCAGATGACATTTCAAAATAGTATCTGGCGACTTTATTGTATCGGGTTTTTTATTGATAAATATGAAAACTATGTAGTTCCTTATCCCAAAATAGGCATTGCCTTTTTGATTTACGTCGTCACTGATGTAGCGCAGTCTCTCAAAGTCAGCCAATCAGAAAATGGGATTTTCAAGCTTCATTTTTCGTTGAAAATTTTGAGCAGCCAGGAGATATGAGGTAGTTTTATTGATCAAAAGTTGAAGATACAAGCATTTTTACACTTCTTACGAACAAAATTTGAAGCAATGTTAATTTCGTTTACTGATGGATGATAAAGGCATTTAAATAGCACGAATTTAGATGAAAACATGCGCAGTAGTAAAATTATAGTGAGTAGGTGCCTTCTGCTACATGTAAACGACATGAAGACATAACAGTCGCTTAGTGTCTCCTCAAATGAAAAAATGCTATCAAATGTGAAAAATTGGTCAATTGGGGGAGCCAATTCTGTCCACTTGGCTTAAAAGTGATAGCGTGAAGTGGCATGAAATGTGTTAGTGATTGCTCACTGAATTCAATCCTATGCTTTAGTAGGCTAAATGGGCTACAAACACCTAAAAAGCACCAGTTTCACCATGTTTTTACTGATTTTTCTGGTAAAATTTGACATGTAGCTCTGTAAATCCCTTTTAAAATAGCCTTGACATTTACTTTACTGTGCAAATGCAGAAAACATGGAAAGTAATGCATGCCTGCATTGAAACATTAAAAGATCCTTTTTAAAAACCATGGTATGAGTGTTAAATCCTGAAATAAAAGTAAGCTACCTGAAACCTCTACCCCATTTGGGATGCTTGATGCACGCATGTGTGACCCCCCTCCCCATTCACACATGATCTCACATGACCCCGGAGCGTGAATGGGTCAATCAGCAGCAAGCATCGCACGAGCCACACATGACTAATAACACTAATCAAATTTGGCTTTTGGAACACAAAGTTCGGCTGTGACAGAAATCCTTCATTGTGATAACTTTTGCATCTGAAACCAAAATATGGCCATTCATGTCCTTTCTTATCCCCATATAAGCACTTAAATGTGATCTTTTTTCTAATTATACTACTGCTATTACTTCTGACATGAAAAGTGCCCATATCTGCTTGTGTTCAGTGAACGCACATAATTACACACACATGCGTCCAATCAAAAATGAAAAATCGATAATATTGATTTAAATATTGACTTAAATCAATTTTGTGTGTTGTCAAAACCTCCGCAGGACCATTAGCAGTAACTGTGTCAAATTTGGTTGAAATCGGTGGAAAAATGTAGGAGATCCAATCAAACATATAAATGAACACACACACACACATTCTGCCTTATATATATATATATATATATATGTATGTATATATATATATATGTATATATATATGATCTTTAATGTCACTTATTTCACTCCCCATAATACTCCTCTTCTACTCATTGATACATGATAATGAAAATCTCACAAAGCTAAAAAGCAAAATCATACATTTTATGATAGAAAACAGCTTAAATGAAATATAGTATAAGCCAGAAAAAAATACTTTAATTACTGAATAATGATGCTATGAATTTATATTGTAGTATGTGGCTCAGTTCCAAGGATACCAAAATAAACTTTACACTTAATGTTTTACAGATGCATCAGAGAAGCCAGGTGAATGAGCAGATTTACCTGAAAGATAACTTACTGGCCACCAAGTGAAGATCTGCACCTTACAAGATATTAAATTACTGCCACTGCCATATAAACAGGTGTTCAGCACAGCTGTGCTTGGCATGTGCACATGTCAGATGGCTGATGACAACAGGATATGTAAGCACCCATCCAAGAGGGAAGAACAGGAGTCTCTTGCATTCTTGTGAAAATATAGAATTCGCATTCAGAGAAAACCCCAAAGCTGCCACCTACTTGCCAATAGAAATTGGTGATGTCCAGAGTTGAATAAACAATAATGGGCAAATATGGTACTTCATGCCTGAAAAAAAAAAACAAAAAAAAAAACAGTGTGTCAAAAGGACTACTTTTATTTTAACTACATTCATTCTTTGGCAATGTTTATTGTTTTTAAAAGTGATTATTAGAATTGCAATAAAACTTAAACAAATGAAAATTAATTTATACATTTTCTTTGTTCTTGAAAATTGAAAACAAAAATAATAAACACTATTTATTTATTAGATTGTTTACTGGAACAGTTGGCAAAACATCAACAAATTGCCAATTGATTTAAACTTTATAAAATGGTAAATAATATGAACTCATAGTTGGTTCACATATTTTAATAATTTAGTACATGTTTATAAATTTATGAATAAAAATTAGTTCATATTTATTTCTTTATAAATTGATAAATGATGAATGTTGCATTGTATTAGTTTGGAAAATCCTAAATATTGCATTGCCTTAGTTTTAAGAAGGTTGTAAATAGAAAATTATTCTTGTAAATAAACAATCTAAATAAATACTATTTAATATTTTTGTTGTCAATTCACAAGAACAAAAAAATGTATAAATTCACTTTCATCATATGTTTAGTTTTTTTTTTTTCCAATTCTAATCATCTCTTTAAAAGAAACATAGCAGAGGAGTAGTTAAAATAAAAGTGGTGTCATGAGAAAAATCATCCTTTTGATACTCAGCTTTTTGCAGCCACAAAAGTCCATGTTTGCTGAATAATGTTATGTATAATAGATTTAGTCTTGTGTTCTTATTAGACTGTATGATAATAACATTACAATATGAATAAATGATTTGGTAAAAAATGTAGGAAACTTTTGCATCTATCTAATACTTGAAAACTAGTACAGAAAGACATCATTCATGGATTGCCAACATTTAAGCATAGACATAAAATAGGTCTTTTATAATAAAAATATTACGAATATATAAAAAATTAAATTTAAATTTCCTTAAAGTCATCAGATCCTAAGAGGAAAAGCTAATATTAATAAACAGTTTCTTTCATTGATGACAGAAATATTTTTGTCATATTTTATTCCATTTTATAGTCAGTTTTCCTCATAAGTTAAATATGTCAGTGGGGAGGGAGTTGTGTCACTTGTCATCAAATGGCCATAACTAGCATGTAAATTTTATTGCTATCCTAAGATTTCACTATCCACAGGGGATCTTGGAACCTATCTAACACAGATAACAAGGTTATACTGTATTTTGACAATGAGTTGAGGGAATGAACAAACCTGGCATGAAGATGAAAGACAGAATTGAAAGACTGGCCTTTACATTGTTATAAACAATGATTGTCGATGAAGAGAACAAGAATTCTGAAATGTTGATATGCCTCCTACACCCAAGTTTGCAACTGGCTAATGCCACCCACAGAGGGATGCTGAGTCAATATGTGACATGCATTCATGTGATGTCAGTCCTCCTACTGCCTTTTAGAATCCAAGCTTCCATTCTTGATAAAACAAATACCAAAAATAAATGACCCTTTTCTTTGATACTGTTTTCTAAGTACCATGGGAATCCCGAGACAACACAGAACGCAACATTTGGATTTTGCAAAACTCAGTGATTTTCAATATTACTTTGACCCTACCTCCATATGCAACAGTAATAAAAAATTAATGGTACATTTCTTTAACAGATAATCCTACACAAAATGCTGCAAACGGACCACAATCTCAAAGAGTACCTTCAAAGTATTTTCCAAAAATATCCAATAGCATGTATTTTTGGCATTCCTCTTTTTCAATTCTTTCACTTGGTGATGTCTTCTTTGTTTTACTGATTTTCAGGAAAAGTCTCCCAAAGAAAATCTGCTATGGCAGTTCAATACTCAGATGAAGAATCATTGAAAGTGACATATGTTCTGTTACCACAATACAGAATCTCTATTATTTTCCCCTTATTCGTCCCCTTTTTAATTTTAGTACATTTTAGATTGGTCACATTTTTTACAACTTCCTATAGTAATCAATAGAATCGGCACAATAAAGCACAGACTCAAAGCATATTGTGGTTCCTATATTTATTTTATCCTACAAAATCTAGCCCCTATGATATCATATCCAGTAGGCACCTTTTAAAACCTTTTTTTCTCTTTGCATTGGTCTACTTTAATATATTATTTGAACATTTGTTTAAGGTAGCCACCTTTGTTTATATTTATTTTACTGTGGTATCTTTCCATGTAGAATCCCTTTCACCATGTGTTGACTATTTACATGCTATTCTCAAACTGTAACTTCATGTAACATTCTTCCTTTCAGAGAACTTATCACTGCAAACTTTATAACATATTCATGAAAACTATTTGCTACCTCTCTTACATATTTAGCCCCACGGTCTTACTGCTTTTGTCATATTCTTTTTTCAATTCATTTTTATCTTTTCTTAAACTAGTCTCAAGTTTGTATTTATTTCTATTCTAGTTGTACCTTTTTGGCTTTTAATAAACTTGCTGATAAACAGGACTGTTTTCAGAGTTTTAATTGCCATAAAGCTTTTATCTGGTTGTCTAAGGTATACATATGTGCAAAACGGATGCATACCAGGAAGCAGAACAATTTATGAGTCCCATGTCATTAATATATCACTAGGCTAATTCACTTTATCTCATTCTAAGTTAGTACAAAACCAATATGGGATATATGACATGTCTGGCAGAGGGTGTATTCAACATTTGATAATTTTGTGGCAATACGCACTTAAAGGTTTTAGACAGTTTTGATCAACATTTCTTTTAATGGTTAGCTGTAAGGAATTGTAAATGTAGGACTAACTTACACTTAAGTAGTAAAATAATAACAATAATAATATTTATTAAGAATTTATTACAGGATATACTAAATTCTACAGAAACATTGTTGACAATTATGTATTTAGTTATATAAGAAATAAATAAAAATAATATAAATTTTGTGGTATTTTTCATTTTCTCCTATTTTAGAATACTTTGGCTGCAATGCTAAGTCCCTTAGTTGAAGAAACTGGAGCTATTCCGTTGATGCTTTGTTGCCTCTCTTTTCCATTGTTTTTACATCACTTTCTTCCAGTCATTTTGATGAGCAATAGCAAAATTCTGAAATTTAGAATGATGTTATTCCATTTAAAAAAAAATCCTGTGAAAAGGAATATTTTAAATTAATACATGACCAAAAATAAAATGCTTTAACAAAAAATCTTAATGATTTCACTATAATTATGTAACAATAATATGATGATATTCCACTGACAAATCTACAGTTTATGTTACCTCATCTCATTGGGCGGTTACAAACTATAAACCTATACTGAGCTTGAAATATTGTATAATTGGCTCTAATTTTTGGTAAAATCCTTAGGTATGATATAATGAATAATTTGCAGTGAAAAAAAGCAATTTTCGATTTTTATAGAATATGCTCCTCCCCTGCTTCAAAGCATCATATAAACCTTCAAAAATGTAAAATTAACAAAGCTAAAAAGTAAGTTGAAAATTAGTCAAAATCCAATTTCTAAAACAATACGGTTAAAATAAATATCAAGCATTCAACTGCTTAAATATGAATTATGTTTTGTCTAATATTGGTCTTGTTAAATAAAATTCTTTCTGGTGGCACCAGTTCATCAGTGAGACATGTCAAAGTAAAAGTTGTCATATATTTATTGTATATGTTATGTAATATTTAATGTCCTATACAGCAGTGAATGCTTGAAAATTTTCTTACAGATGAAGGAGTTTGAAGAAATAGAGATATAATAAATGTTAAGAATACCAGAGACAGAACATGTGAGCAATGGGGAAGTTTTAAGAAAAATAGGAACATGGAAACTTGCACTTACAATCAGAAGGAGACAATTGAAATTTATGGGACTCATGATGAAGAAAGAGAGACATTAAAGGCAAAAGAAGCAGGGTAAACATTAACCTAATTATCAGGTTTGTGTGAATGGATGACAGGACAAACAAATGGTAATGGGTAAAATATTACTTAGAGCAAGAAAAGACAGAAGTCATGGAGAGCTGTAATTGCTCATGTCCTGAAAGACCTGGCGAATAAAAGAATATAATATTAGGTTGGTGCAAAAATAATGTCGTTTTCTCACATGAAGTTGAACTCAAAAAACGACATTATTTTTGCACCAACCTAATTATAATAGTATTAATAATAAAATAATATGAAAATATGCTACTCAGAGTTTCATGCAATAACAATCACCAGGCAGATATAATATGAAACCAATAGCTATAATTTGATTTATATAATCCAGGGGTGTTAAGTATCTACTAATATGTGTGTGTGTGTGTGTATATATATATATATATATATATAAAAGTGAACATAGAAGTCAGCACTTAGACAGTCTGTTTCATGCTAGTGCAATCGTCAGTTGCCTGACGATTGCACTAGCATGAAACACTGTCGCCTCTAAGTGCTGACTTCTATGTTCATTTTTATATTTACACACGCTCTATCTCTGATATTGAGCACTTTATCCCATAAATATAGCACACTTTAAGACTATATTTCTTTATATATATATATATATATATATATATATATATATATATATATTATCCATCACTGCTAGCACAATTGAGTTTCATGCATGACACAATCTTCAGTATGAATTGACTGTTAAACAATGTTGAATTATAATCTATCTGGTTATCACAATGTTGGTGTAGTTATATATTATGCTGGGATTACAGTTTTTTTAATTTTAAAATTATTTTTGGCAATTAAAATAAACAGGATTTATATATGTTTGTAAAAAAAGGAAAATTAAAAAATTCTCTATTTGAGTGGGGAATATTCATATGTTAATTTTTTTTCAAATTATATAATTAAAGGGAGATTACTTGTTTTTATTAAAACATGAATAAATATTTAATAGTAATATATTAAAAATAGACTGTAATTAGCATAAAAAATAACAATTAAAAATAAAATAATAAATATAAAGTAAAAATAAAAATAAAAAATAGTAAAATTAAAAAAAGTTAATCTGGATGTTTAAGCAAATATTTATTTTTATGCCTATATGTAATTATCAATTCATTTCTCTTTGTTTAATAAGTTAGGGTTATTTTCAATAAGACATTACATTTATTTCCTTTACTGTTATAAGATTTAGCCCTAGATATAATTTCCCAATTGATTGCTGATGAGATGCCGTCATTCTTTAATTGCCAGAAATATTTGGAGAAAGCATCCTCAACATTTAGTGGAAAGCAGTGCTAAGTGACATAATTTAACCTGAATATTTATGAGCGCCTTATAAAATTTTGAATTTCGAGTAACTAACAACATTTTGCTTTCATTTATTTTTGATACCATGTACAAAACAAAATAATATCATCACTTGCCTTGATAAAGTCAGATGACAAAATGTGTCGGCATCGTTTTCCTAATGTCTATTTTATTCATTTTGTCCTTTCTACACATACATTCTGAGAACACACACACACACATTGTGTGTGTGTGTGTGTGTGTGTGTGTGTGTGTGTGTGTGTGTGTGTGTGTGTATAGTGTACAATGGCTAAATTGTTGCCAATTTATATTTTTAATTTCATACCTGCATATTGTTTGTTTTGGTCAACTGCACATTATTGTAGGGTCAGTTGGGCACCGTATTTGAGAAAAAGAGCACCATGATGCAATTCACTTTGCACCCTACTCCCATCCCTAGTATTAGGCATGCTGCAAATATAAAAACAAACCTAATCCGACACCATAAATACACATATATTTTCACTTTTCTTTGATACCATTAAATAAAACGTTTCCAGACAAGCATCTGTAGCTATATTACTATACCTATAAACCTACAGTATTGATCTCTGTAGACATCATCTGTTTGATGTGGATGATATGAGGCATGGCTTGTCCAAATAATGTTAGCAAGATACAAACAAATGTTTGGACTTTTAAATTCAGAGAACAAAATGAAATAAAACCATACATTTGTGTATAGTTCTTAAGTTAATTTTATCATTTTTAAAGCATACTTGTTCCCTGCATGGGACATAGATTTTATATAAATTTTGT
>CAXIWW010000034.1:5000-18536 GCA_964036315.1 Acanthosepion esculentum | reverse complement strand
CTACTCTCTCAGTGTACATCAGTATATCATTGCACAATGAAAATGCACTAGTATTTCTTATAGTATTTTTCCTGTAGATTTTAGTTTATCCTTCATTCTATGAAGTGGTCATTCTCTGCCTTAATTTTTATCTCTTGTAATGTAATTGGCAGTTCTCTCATGGTATTATATAGTATGTTGCTTATTTCGCTTTTGGCCATTATTGCCACAATTACCGTGTCTTCCAGTGGTTCACCGCATCTTGATACTAATTGAGACAAACTGTCTGCATGACTTAGCTTCTTAGATGGTAAAAATTCCATCTTGTAATTATAATTTAATAGGATAATTCCCCAGCATTGCAGTCTATTTGCTGTATGTGTAGGAACACCTTTTTTAAATCCATATATTGATAACAACAGTCGATGATCCATTTGAAGAATAAATTCCCATCTGTGTAAGAACATGTGGAATTTCTTCATTGCAAATATAATAGCGAATGCTTCTTTCTCTAATTGAGTGTAGCTTCTTTCAGCTGCAGTTAACGACCTTGAAGTATGCGCTATTGGCTTTGTTGATCCGTTGTCATACATAAAATCACTGCTCCAATCCCTGAGTCAGATGCAACAACAATTTTCAGGTTAGAATTTGAAATGAGTCAGTGATAGCTCTGATGTTAATACTTTCTTAATCTGCTTGAATGCACTTTGCCATCTTTCTGTCCACTTTCACTTGACATCCTTCTTCAGTAGATTATTTAATGTTGCTCTCAACTTGTGCATATTAAGTATGTTTGCAAAATGTAACAATGCTTGTAGTTTTGTAATATTAGTTGGCATGGGCATATCCTTTATCGCACTTACTCTTGCCGGTTTCATCAATAACCTGCCCGAGATATTTGAGTTTGGACATGAATAACTCACACTTTTCTTCACTTATTTTGAAGCCATAATCTTTGATTCTTTCAAAGACTTTCTTTAAATCTTCAGCATGTTCTTTTCAGGTTTTGCTTTTTACCAATATGTTGTCCAAATATGCCTGAGCACAATCCAACCTAGCCAGCATGATATCCGTTATTTGTTGGAATGTAGCTGGTGCAACCTTTACACCAAAAGGAAGATTGTTGAATTTATATAACCCTCTATAGGTGTTAATAGTTAGTGATTTTGAACAGTCTTCATCCACAAGTATTTGTAAGTATGCATCTGAGAGATCCAACTTTGAGAAAGATTTTCCTCCATTCAGTTTTGCAAACACTTCTGGACTAGGTAACGGGTAATTATGCTGTTTCAAGTTTTAGTTTAGTCCTGTTGAAAAGTCAGCACACACTTGTGTTCTGTTATTCTGCTTCTTAACGTAGATTGTCGGTGCTACCCATTTGGAATAGTCTATTTTTGATATTACTCTCAATTTCTCCAACCTGTTCAGTTCATTGTTGATTGGAGCTACGGCTACAAAGGGTACACTTCTTTTTGGTTTAAATGTAGGCATTACCTTGTCTTTCAATTGAAACTTGGTTTTTACTTTCGTGCATGTATCAAGATCTTCAGAAAAAACTTCTGAAAAGTCTTTTTCAGTTCACTTTTCAGTTTTTCATTTGCTGTATTAGAACTGGCAACAATATTTATGTTGTTACAAAAGGAGTTAATAGGTACGTCCCACAGATCAAACAACATTTACATTGTTCAGACTATCATCCTCATCTTTGTTGCCATATTTATCACAACATTTCGGCTGTTGTACGCTCCGGCCTTTTTCAGGTGGTTGGAATGTTAAACTGAACTTTTTATTTCGCTCGCTGGGGTGGGCTGTTCTAGTTCCACGTGCCATGTCTAATGGATGTCAGTTATCGGTTATCTCCTGTTAATTCCCCTCTCCAAGTTCTCCACCGCTTTAACCAGTCATTGAACTGCACTCTTTGGGTCCTGTCACTGAATCTAACTAACGCCTTTATCCACTGTGCCATGTGTCCTTGAGGACATCTGTGTATGAATTTCTGGGTATTATAAACCTAATGTCTTCAGCCATCATTTTTTACCAGTGCAATTTTTGCTGTTATCATTGCATATTTTTTACCATATGCTAGGCCACAAAAATCTCCTGAGCCAACCAAGCATAGGAATGAATACAATATGGGAACCAGTAATAAGGAGTGCCAGAGAAAAGCGATAATAACAACAAAAATTGCTATATGAGCAATTTTTGATCTCAGATCCTTAGGTACAGGACAGTTTTTCTGCCTATTCGAGTTGATCACTCCTATTTGGTAAGCCTCACCATCTACCCATGGCTCCACTCTCACAAATTCTGCTTCCAGCTATTTTTGTATTCTGGAGAATAAATCTGCACAGGTATTATCTCTTCCAGCCAGGTATTCTATTTTGCAATTGTGCCACTCAATTTCAGTGCCCATTGTTGGATTTTTTGTTCGTCCAATCAGCCTCCAGTAAATAATGGAGTGGCTTATGGTCAGTTTTGATAGTAAATACTGCCCCACTTAGATCGTAATCCAACTTTTGCAAGGCATACATGATAGCATATGCCTCTCTCTCTATCACTGGCTATCTCTGTTGCGTCTCTGAGTATACTGGTCACTGGACCATCCCTATCTAGACATGGTTTGGTAAGGACTGCTCCTATACACTGCTCACTAGCATCCATGTAGAGGACCATTGGCTTGTTGAGATCCTGATATGTCAGCAAGGGAATAGTGGTCAACTGCTCCTTCAGGTAGTCAAACACTTTCTGACAGTCCTCCATTGACTTAAACCTGGCATACTTTTTAGTCAATGCTATCAGAGAGGTTGCCAGTCTAGAAAATTCTGGAATGAATCATCTATAATAAACTATAGGCCCTATGAATCCTCTCATGTGTCTTACTGTCTTTGGCTAAGGCATTTCTCTTATTACCTTCACTTGGTCTAGGTTGTGCTTAATCCCCTTTCCACTTATAATGAATCCCAGTTATTTAGTTTCTTCCTTCAGAAACTGGTACTTCAATAATTTTAGCTTCAACCCGCGCCCTCTTAATCAACCCAATACCTGCCTCAAGGGGTTGAAATGTTGTTCTGGTGTTTCCGAGAACATCAAAATTTTGTCCAGATAGGCCATAGTGAAATCTTCGAACCTGCTTAGCACTGTGGATGTCAGTTGCTGAAAAATACCTGGGGTATGACTAAACTGAATGGCATGACCCTAAACTGGAACAGGCCCAGGTGACATGCAAATATGGCCTTTTCTTTATCAGCCTCATCAAAGGCCACCTTCTAATATCCTGTTCTTAGATCTATGGTGGAGAAGTATCTAGCTTTCCCTAACAGGGCCAGTATGTATCAGTGGTAGTGCTAAAGGGCTTGGAGATAGCGTTTAACCTCCTAAAGTCGACACAGAACCTGTGTTCACCATCTTTCTAATCTACCACCACTATGGGAAAGCTCCAAGGTGACTCAGATCTCTCAGTGATCCTTGCTTCAGGCATATCTCAGACCATTAGGGGTCTTTTGTGGATGGGTGTTTGATAGGGTCTCACCTTGATTGGTGGCTGATTGCTGGTGTCTATCTGCGTCTTCATCATGCGGGTCTGAACCAGTTTCTTGTCTGACTTGGCCACCACATCATAGTTGGCCCTCAACAGATGTCCCATCCTAGCCCTAAATTTATCAGGAACTACTATCTCTTCATCCCTTATCTCTTCCACTTGCTTTGGTCCTATTTCCTTTTTTATCAAACTTCACTCATTGTATAGATCTCAAAGGTAGGGCCCTTCCTACTTCCTCTCCCTTCCTTATTTTTATTGTCATGTGGGCCTGATTGGCCAACATAATAGGCACTACCTCTGCTACTTCGACTACTGTTTCATACAAGGCTACTTCGTTCTTTTCAGGGCTGTCTTCCTCTATCAGGATCAATTGGAAAACTCCCTTTTCCATTTTACCATCTGTCATTAGTCTACCTCTGCCTGACACTGCAGTTCTAGGGGGTAATTTTATGTCCTCATCAACCACCACTGACCCATGAGGGGTGCTTCCCAATGGCATCTCCATGTCATCCACTATTAACACGGCGGGGTTGAACCTTATTTGGGCTTTATGACTGTATAGCCAATCCTCCTCTAAGATCATTTCTCCACAGAGGTTGGTGATTATATAAAAATTATAGACACTCCACCTTTTTCTCTCAGAACTTCACTATTCCTTTTATTTTCATGGGTTTACCATCTGCCTGACTAATCTCTATATCAGGCCTTCTCATCTGCCACCGATTTCTCAGGTGCCTATACCCTTCCTCCCTCATTAGGGAAACTGATGCCCCTGTGTCTATCAAGGCCATCATTGCTGACCCACCCACCACTGCTTCACAGGTGAGTTCTCCCTCCTGGGACAACAAGGAGAACACCTTAGCCATCCTCCACTTGGAGTGACAACCCTCTACCCACCCAAACATAGGTGCCGGCAGTAATAATCCTTCAACATCTTTTTCTATGCCAGGGTGGCCCTGGCTGGGTTTTCTGGGTTCTTTGTTTCTGTTCCTATAAGAGCAGCTTCTTTTCAGGTGTTCTGGTTTCCCACAGAACCAATACCTTCCTGGGCAGTTTGCAGCAAAGTGGCCAACCCAGCCATATGCCCAGCACCTCATTCCTTTCCTTCTTGCATGGGCCACCGTCCCTCTTACTTCTTATACTGTGGCGGTCCCTGGGCATTTCCTTAGCCCCATCTACTGGGGGTGTATCCGTTGACGAGGGGGATCTGGGGGTTCTTTCTTCTTGAACCCACACCACTTTGTGTCCATGACAACTGCATCTAGTGCATCCCTGCTCATTGTAATCCAGGTGCAATCCCCACCTTGTTGGACCATCCACTACCCTATGACCTTCATGACAACAGGCCCAGTGTGAGTTTGTAAAACCCATGCCCCAGCATTGGGAACCTCTTCCCATTCCTCTGGTTTGACCTCCTCCTGCTTTACCTTTTTATCCCACATTCCCCCCCTCCTTCCTGTCTACCTACCTTGCAATTGTGCCTTTTTTTTCCTTTTATGTTCCAAATCCCTTGGCTGTCCTTGGCTAGTGTAATAGCTATCGACAACATGACTGGTGCTTCTTTGGTTAAGTTATGTTGTATGTATTCATTCTGGAGCGCCTCCATATACAGATCAGCCAACTAGGCTTATATGACTGGATTATATATCACTTCTTGAAAGGCCAGAGTGGCCAGTTTCTTGGCTCTAACTCTCAACTCTCCAGGAGTTTTGCCTCTTACCTGTACTAACTTCATGAGACCTCTCATGGCCTCAATTGCTGTACCTTCATCAGCGTATTCCTCTACCAATAGCTCCACTCTCTCCAGGTCAACTGGTCCCTTACCAGATGATCCCCTTTGAATTTCAACACCGGTCCTTCCACAGCATAAAATGCCACATAAACAGTTTCCTTCTTGAACATCTCATATATGAACTGCCCTTTTCTGATAGATGCTACCCAGTCCTTCAATTCCCCTGGTTATTCCCCAAAGGCTGATACACCCCCCCCCTCTCAGGCTAGTTGTTAACTGTTGCCCTGTCACTTCATCCTCAACTCACTAGCAAATCAAGTATTAATAAATCGGCAAATCAAATCAAATCTAAATAAATAACAAATTGTCTTGGCAAGACACAACAAAAATCGAGAAATTTCAGGCATAACCATAATGTGTCCTTCCTGTTACTTGTTCTGGGGTTGCTGTGTGCTTGTCCTGTGGTCGCTGTGAGTTTTCACAAGAGAAAAAAAAATTGTGGAGTGTTTTTAGAACCGTATGATCAAAATGACCAAAGTGCTGGACAAGTGGACCACCCATATTAAAGAACAGGGTGAGCTTATATGAGAATTCCATTCAAGAAGAGAAGAGAGTAGAGGATCCAGTAAGAAGAAAATGGCACATACCAAAGATGGACAATGGCATAGTTTGGTGAGATGCAAGTAGCATAGTAATGGGGATTGTATTGGAAGTAGGGGGTGTCAATGCTGAGGACGCTGCTTGGTTGAGGGAGAAAATGGATGCCAACCACATAAATGTAGTAGAAATGGAAGCAGTAATGAAAGGCATCAACTTGGCACTGCAGTGGGAGCAGAAGAACATAGAGGTGAAGACGGACTCAGCAACAGTGATGGCATGAGTCTTTTATTAAAAAGGAGAGCAGAATATGGACTAAGGGAGCAGCAGAGATGCTCATAAAGCATAGATTGGGAATTCTAGAGGATGTCATTAAAGAGTTTTATCTACAGGTTAAAGCCAGCCTTGTATACTTGGAGGCTAATAAGGTCAATGTGCTCACAAGGGTAAGGAAATCTTGGATGAAAATGCCCTGTGATGCAACCAAAGAATATACCATGTGCAATCTTTAAGATGGAGGTGTAAAGAAATTGCATGAGATGCACCATATGGATATTGAGAGGATGCTGTATTTGGCCAGGAAGGTAGACCTGACTATCTCTAGTGGAGTTGTGTGTAGAGTAGTGCAAGCATGCAAACAATGCCAATCAATTCATCCAACACCAAATATGCATGAGGCTGGTGAAGTTCATGTCTCAAACAATTGGGCAAGACTAGTGATTGATGTTACACAGTACCAAAATGGGTCATATCTGTTGATGGTCAATTGTGGGCCTGGACGCATAGCCATATGGCATTAGTTAAAGGGTGAAACAGGGACAGCAGTTGCATTTATACTAAATGAGCAGTTCCTACAGAGAGGCCCAGTGGAAGAGTTCCTAATGGATAATGGCACAATATTCAAGTCAGCGTCAGTCAAGGTAGTACTGGATAGGTGGAATGTGCGAGCATATTACAGAGCTGCATACAGACCTTGTGGAAGCAGCATTGTAGAGAGGCACTACAGGACTCTGGAGGCAATAGCTGAGAGGGGTCAAATATGACCAATTGAGGCGGTCTACTGGTATAACATGTCCCCTTGGGTAAGCCAGGAGGAGGCTTCTGTACTGCAGCACACAATATTTCAGTATGAGTGGCAGCATCCATTAGTCATCCCTGAAAATGAAGCAGTGGCAAGGCAACCAAGTTCAATTCAAGTTGGAGAGGAGGTATGGATAAAGCCACTTGGTGCTCGCTGCACAACACAATGGGGGCGGGGAATGGTGATTGGAGTACAGTCACAGAATAATGTTTCTGTAGATGGAATCCCTTAGTACATCCTGGATGTATGATGAGTGAATGACTAATTGGATAACGATGATAGTACAGCAAGGCAAGGTGATAGTGATACACATGATCCAGCATATAGGTCAGAAATAGACACGACCACCTTACTGGGCATGTGACTACATGGTATGAAGATGATCTTGTTGAGATCAAGGGGGCGTGTAGTAAGAGATGAAAAAAAACAAAAATGTGAAAACTTACCAATAATTGAAACGGGAAAGCTAGGCAAGTGGAAATAACATTTATACAGGGAAGTGCCAATACATTATGGGTGAGTGGTGGTTGTATAAAAGCCGGAAAGAATGATGGATTGGGAGATTTTGCTTTTCCTTTGCAAACCGTGTCAGCAAGTGAAGGACAGTGGAGAGGAAAGGGAAAGAGGAAGTTTTTTTTCTTCTCTATCATTTCTGCATATCAGTAAGTCAACAATAACATGTATATAATATAATAACAATATATTTTTGGTATTGTGATTTCTTATATGTTTTAGCTTTCTTTTTGTATACAGTAATGTTTTCTGTTATAACTAAAGTGCTTTAGTAATATTTTATAATGTTACTGATAAATTACTTAGCATACTTAAATACACTAAATCCTTTTTTCTGAATATGCCCAGCTGAAATGGAGTTGCATTTAATGTGCCCATGCATCATTAATACTATTAAGTATGGTATTCTGTTGCAGAGACCTTTGTTATCAAGGCAGCTGATTCTCAGGCAGTAGTTTAGATATCAAAAATGTTTAATTGTAAGTTTTTTTAATCATTTCATCTCATGCAAGGCAATAAAGCTACAAGATACAAGGGGTTATTGAGTAAAAGAATATGAGATAAAGAAAAACATTAAGGAGAGAGAACAATAAGGGAATGGGATTTAAAATTTTTGAAAATCACAGTTGACTGAAAAGCAAGAGGCCAGAAGAGAGTTCCACAAGTAAGAAGTGTGAGAGAATAAAAACTGTTATCATAGAACTTATGTTTTCATTTAACCAATTCAACTGTAAAATGAGACAACTACTAATTTAGTACTTCATTTATATGTGTAAAGTTGAGGTACCAAAGTGGAAAGCTCATCAGAACAATTATCATGGACGGGCTTCTTTGGAAACTATATTAAGGTGGTGGGAAAGTGACTGAATCTGAGATATCAGGACAGATAACATTGCAGATTCATCTTTGGATTTTATGAAGAATCTCTAAATATATATTAGAAACACCAGACCAGAGGTGGCAGCAATATTCAATGCATGGATGAATTGCTAAGTTCTTTGCATTCATTTGTCTGTTAAACTAAGTACCTTCACATATTCACAATACCTAAGATTTGGTTTGTTTTATGGCATATCAATCTCAATGGATTATTTAATGTCAACAAGATTTTTACAATAGATTCATATGAATAGAATATATATTCTTTGTAAGGAAACTGTAGATCCATTTTCATTTATATACTTTTGTAAAGATGGTTGTTGTTGAGAATCTGGTTTCATTGATGTATTCTTTTCAGATACATGGTTTGTAGAGAAATTGATTTTGACATTCTCATTTGGTTTATAATTTTTGGTAAAGTCCTACTGTTTTGAGAAATGATATTATTTTATCCACTTTTACTTTCTTGAACAGCTCATACATATTTTTTATATTATAGGATTTTTGTCTTGAGAGAGCAAGATCTGCACACTTGGTTAATATATGTTTAATAGCATATGCTTGATCTTTGTTTAGTAAGTACAAATGGATTATTCTCATATGGCCAATGCATACGCAGGTCAGTATCACTTCTTCCTTACAAGATTTTCTGGGAGCTGACTTTGATTCTCCTAGTTTGAGCTGGATGGCGAAGAGTTTATTGTGTGTGTTATTATTCCAGTACCATTGCCATTCCTTTTGAATGCATTTATTAATAACCTCCTTAAAATCTGTGTATGGGATTTTAGTCTTTGTATCCACATTCACATTTAAAGCTGATTTGGCTGCTACATCTACTTCATTATTACCTTTAACTCTGATGTAGCTAGGAATTCAGTATAGTTTGATGGCTTTATGCTTGTTAATAGTGCTCATTTTGCATAATATTTTCATAATAAATGGGTTGGATTTTTTTCCTTAAAAGCCAATAGGACAGATAGTGAGTTTGAAAAAATTAGAATTTTTTTTTGTTCAGAGCTAGCTTGATTGCATAAGACTGTAGTGAAGATAGAGCTTCTTTTTGGGAGGTGCCATTTTTGGTAACATTTTGGCTCTCTGCTGCACATCCTATGTTGTCCTCACATTTTAACCTATCTGTATAGATGGGTGTATGCTTAGGGAGGTTTGCCAATATGTTCTGAAACTTATCCTGGAATGTGAGTGGGTGCATTTTTTGTTTTAAGTAATTCTAGTAGGACTTTGGGTTGCTTGATAGTCCATCGTGGAATACTGACTGTAGTCGTTTCTTGTATATTCTTCAGCAATTGATTTTATCCTGAGTCTGTAGGGTTGTATAGCATTATCTTTTTGTCAGAATAGATTGCAGTAATTTGGTTCAAAGGTACTGCTGTAAGCTGGGTTAGTTGGGAATGATTTTATTTTTACATAGTGTCGTACCAGTTTAGTTCACTGTAAATGTGGAGGTGTTTCATTAGCTTCTGTATAGAAGCTCTCCATTGGGAATGTTCTGAAAGCTCTGAGTACTAGTCTGAGGTCTTGATGATAGGTTGCATGGAAAATCTTTAGGTACAACTTTCTGGCCACACCATATATGAAACTAGCATAATCCAGTAGTAGTGATCTGTATAATTTGATTAATGTTAGTTGATCTGCTCCCCATTCAGTATGGGCCACTACATGCAGAGGTTGTAGGGCTTTGCTATATTTTGTTTTCAGATATTTTAAATGGGGAATGAATGTTAATTTTTTTTATCATTGATAATGCCTGGAAACTTGTGCTGTTCCACGACTGGGATTTTTGATTTTAAACATGGGTCATTGTGCAATTTTCTTAATTTGCAGAAATGTAGGCATTTGGTTTTTGATTTGGAAAATGTAAACCCATTTTCAGTGGCCCATTTGTGTATTTTATTTTATGGTATTCATATGTTGAGAGCTATACATGATTAGAAAATTGTCAACATATAGAGACCATCTCACTCCTCGGCTTAGAGTTTTAACTATAGAGTTAATTTTTGTGCAAAAAAGTGTTACTGAAAGAATGCTTCCTTGTGGAACCCCTTCTTGATCTTGCAGTTCTGATAGCATACTTCCTATACAGACTTGAAATTTCCTGTGAACTGAATCAGCCTATCTTTTAGATGCAATTCATGCAGATCTTTCAAGATACCAAAATTCCATGTTGAGTTGTACACCTTTTCTAAGTCAAAAAAGACTGCCATGAGATGTTTTCTTAATGAAGGCTTCCCTTGCAAAGGTTTCTAGGCATATTAAGTGATCCATGGTACTTCTTTTTTTCCTAAAAGCAAATTGGTAGTCACTGATTAGGCCGTTAGTTCCCAGCTACCAAGTCAACCATTGTTTCCATAGTTTTACATAGGCAGCTCATTAGTGGTAGTGGCCTGTAGCTTTCAGGGTCTGTCATCCTTTCCAGTTTTTGGAATAGGGATGATGAATTACTGTCTCCACATATCTGGGAAGTTGTCACTTGTCCATATGTTGTTATACAATTTTAGTAACAGTTGTAATGGTTTGTTGGGCAACTGTTTTATGGATTGATAAGTGGATATCATCTGGTCCCACAGGTGCATTGTGGGATTTCTTTAAAGATTCATTTAGTTCCTCTATAGTGAATGGCAGGTTATTGTTCTCAGAGTTATTTGATTTAAAGTTTTTTTGTTTTTCCACTTTTTGTTTGAGCTTCAGAAATTGTTGGCTTCCATGCTTGGCAGATGAATTCTTAGAGATTGTTTTGGCTAATTTGTCAACGATATGTCCTTTTTGCTGGTTATTTTATAGTTATTAATCGAGAGGGGTTTTATAGCATTAGTATTATGTTTACCATCTATTTTCCTTATCATATCCCATGCAGATTTTGTTTTTGTGGCAGAATTAAGTCTGCTGGTATAATTTTTCCAACATTCTTTTTTGCTTTATTTAATTATTTTCTGTGCTTTTGCTTAAAGTTACTTCAATTGTAAAAAATTAGAGTTTGAAGGCTGTTTGTTGAAATCTCAAAGCTCTTCTACTGAGCCTGATAGCTTCCTTACTATTAACATTGAATCAAGGGTTGCTTGTTTTTTTTTTGTTTTTTTCTTTTGCTACTGAACATTTTGGAATGCATTCCTTTGCAATAAATATAAGGATTTCTGTAAACTGTTTTAACTCCTTGATGAATTTACCTTTAGCTAGTTTATCAGAACATTGGTTTTTAAATTCATCCCAGTTCACTCCGCCTAATTTCCAATGGAAAGGATTTTTATCATCATGTTCTGAATTTTGCAGAACAATTGGCAAGTGATCACTGCTGCATGTATCTGCCAGAACCTTCCAAGAGAAATCCATATAGATTGATGGATCACATATGAATAAATCTATTGTAGAGCAGCTGCCAGTAAATGGATCTATTTAAGTCAGTTTTATCGTTATAATTACATAAATCTTTGTTGTTTATAATTGTGTCTAGTTCTTCTTTTGGTTTGTATCTTTGCAGCCCCATATAGTGCTGTGACAGTTAAAGCCCCCTAGTATCATAAAGGGTGCGAGGAGTTACTTTATAATTTCATTAATTTTGGCTTTATTTACTCATTCATTAGGTGGGATATATAATGAACAAAAGTTTATTGGCCTATGTAGGGTCACTTTAACAGCAATTGCCTGTAAAGTAGTTGTCAAATTTATTTTACTTTGAAGTACATCATTCCTAACTAGATGTACCACCAGATGCATGAAGCCCGGTGACGTGTGTAAGGTTGTATTGATGGTATTCTTTTATAATTACTTTGCTTAAGGAATGTTTCCTGAAAGCAAACAACTGCTGGTTAACAAAAGCAGTTCATTTATATTTCCCTTTATTCCATGGCAGTTCCCTTGAATTATCTTATGCATGGCTGTTTAAACATTTTTGGCCTTTAACTTACGTAGTTTTGATTTATTTATTCCTAGGTTTTTATTTTGGAGATTTTAGCTATTTGAGGGTCTGGCTTTCCACTGTGACCTTTGTTTAGTGGATTTGGTATTTTTGGTAGGAGTGATTTGTGTTTGAGCTGTTGTTTTGCTATTTGTTTATTCATATTTATTATTTCAGTTCTTTCATTGTCCTTCTGTTGTGGTTCAGCCTGTACCACATTCGAACTTAAAAAGTCTATACATTTTAAGTAAGTTTGAAATTTGGGCCAATTATTTGATCCAATCGTATGAGCTTCTCAGTGAGGGCTCTATATTTATCAGGCAGACTGGCATTATTTTCTGTTATTTTTGCATAGGAAGGGACTTTCATGTAACCTTTTACTACCTTGCTTCTGAAAATGAGATGTTTCTTTTATATTTCACTTTGACAATTTCCCTTTTTTTTTTTTTCCAGAAATCGCATGTTCTTGAGTATGTTGGATGGCCTTTTCTTCTTCAATCTGGTCTGAATCATTTTGGCCACATTTTCCACATCTTGATTGACTCCTGCAGCTATCCCTATGATGTCCAAATTTTTGGCACCCAAAGTATCTTAATGGAACAGGGATATATAGTTCCACTGGCTCAATATTATATCCTATTTTTATTTGGTGGGGGTGGGGAATTCAGACGTGCCAAAATTAAGTACATATGTGTCGGTTATATTTGTTTCCCTTTTCTTTTAATTGAGATTCTAATGGTAATCACTTCCTGAGGCAGATGTAATTTCCTCAGGTGTGGCCAGAGACAACTCTTTACTTCTAATGACTCCCTTAGAAGTATTCAGTCTTGCATGAGGGAAGGTTTTACTTTTGATATGAAAGGTCTTCATCTTTATTATATTTTCAGTATGTTTCCTGTTTTCCACCTCAACCAGCAAATTGCCATCTCTCAACTTTCAGTTTTAGTATTAAGCCTACTGCATCAAGAAAGGGGAAAGTTTCTTCTGGGGGCATGAGCACAAAAAATCTTGGAAATTCTATATTAATTTATTTTTCAGAATCAGCCTGAAAGACATCTTTTGGTCTTTTATTTTGATTATTCATAACTTTTGCGTATTATGATTCACTGCCTGTGCTCCTCACCCACCTCAGAACCTGACATTGGGACATGTTAAGGGGAAAACCCAGTCACCTTGACAGGTCAGGGCTACACAAACCAGTATACTCGTATTTGAGAGAGACTCTGAGTACTCGTTAAACCATTTGTTGCACTTCCCAGATAAGTGTACAAATTGGCAGGTTCACAGCCATGTTTAAGTCTAGATCT
>CAXIWW010000033.1:0-19656 GCA_964036315.1 Acanthosepion esculentum | reverse complement strand
GACAAGGACTCAGTGATAAGGTGGCGAGTATTATCTGAGCAGTCAGACATAGACTCAGTGATAACGCGGCGAGTATTATCTGAGCAGTCAGACATAAACTCAGTGATAACGCGGCGAGTATTATCTGAGCAGTCAGACAAGGACTCAGTGATAACGCGGCGAGTATTATCTGAGCAGTCAGACATAGACTCAGTGATAACGCGGCGAGTATTATCTGAGCAGTCAGACAAGGACTCAGAGATAAGGTGGCGAGTATTATCTGAGCAGTCAGACATAGACTCAGTGATAACGCGGCGAGTATTATCTGAGCAGTCAGACATAAACTCAGTGATAACGCGGCGAGTATTATCTGAGCAGTCAGACAAGGACTCAGTGATAACGCGGCGAGTATTATCTGAGCAGTCAGACATAGACTCAGTGATAACGCGGCGAGTATTATCTGAGCAGTCAGACAAGGACTCAGTGATAACGCGGCGAGTATTATCTGAGCAGTCAGACATAAACTCAGTGATAACGCGGCGAGTATTATCTGAGCAGTCAGACATAGACTCAGTGATAACGCGGCGAGTATTATCTGAGCAGTCAGACAAGGACTCAGAGATAACGCGGCGAGTATTATCTGAGCAGTCAGACATAAACTCAGTGGTAACGCGGCGAGTATTATCTGAGCAGTCAGACATAGACTCAGTGATAACGCGGCGAGTATTATCTGAGCAGTCAGACATAAACTCAGTGATAACGCGGCGAGTATTATCTGAGCAGTCAGACATAGACTCAGTGATAACGCGGCGAGTATTATCTGAGCAGTCAGACAAGGACTCAGTGATAAGGTGGCGAGTATTATCTGAGCAGTCAGACAAGGACTCAGTGATAAGGTGGCGAGTATTATCTGAGCAGTCAGACATAGACTCAGTGATAACGCGGCGAGTATTATCTGAGCAGTCAGACAAGGACTCAGTGATAACGCGGCGAGTATTATCTGAGCAGTCAGACAAGGACTCAGTGATAACGCGGCGAGTATTATCTGAGCAGTCAGACATAGACTCAGTGATAACGCGGCGAGTATTATCTGAGCAGTCAGACATAAACTCAGTGATAACGCGGCGAGTATTATCTGAGCAGTCAGACATAGACTCAGTGATAACGCGGCGAGTATTATCTGAGCAGTCAGACAAGGACTCAGTGATAAGGTGGCGAGTATTATCTGAGCAGTCAGACATAGACTCAGTGATAACGCGGCGAGTATTATCTGAGCAGTCAGACATAAACTCAGTGATAACGCGGCGAGTATTATCTGAGCAGTCAGACAAGGACTCAGTGATAAGGTGGCGAGTATTATCTGAGCAGTCAGACATAGACTCAGTGATAACGCGGCGAGTATTATCTGAGCAGTCAGACATAAACTCAGTGAAAACGCGGCGAGTATTATCTGAGCAGTCAGACAAGGACTCAGTGATAAGGTGGCGAGTATTATCTGAGCAGTCAGACAAGGACTCAGTGATAACGCGGCGAGTATTATCTGAGCAGTCAGACATAAACTCAGTGATAACGCGGCGAGTATTATCTGAGCAGTCGAGACATAGACTCAGTGATAACGCGGCGAGTATTATCTGAGCAGTCAGACATGGACTCAGTGATAACGCGGCGAGTATTATCTGAGCAGTCGAGACATAGACTCAGTGATAACGCGGTGAGTATTATCAGAGCAGTCAGACAAGGACTCAGTGATAAGGTGGCGAGTATTATCTGAGCAGTCAGACATAGACTCAGTGATAACGCGGCGAGTATTATCTGAGCAGTCAGACATAAACTCAGTGATAACGCGGCGAGTATTATCTGAGCAGTCAGACATAGACTCAGTGATAACGCGGCGAGTATTATCTGAGCAGTCAGACAAGGACTCAGTGATAAGGTGGCGAGTATTATCTGAGCAGTCAGACAAGGACTCAGTGATAAGGTGGCGAGTATTATCTGAGCAGTCAGACATAGACTCAGTGATAACGCGGCGAGTATTATCTGAGCAGTCAGACATAAACTCAGTGATAACGCGGAGAGTATTATCTGAGCAGTCAGACATAGACTCAGTGATAACGCGGCGAGTATTATCTGAGCAGTCAGACAAGGACTCAGTGATAAGGTGGCGAGTATTATCTGAGCAGTCAGACATAGACTCAGTGATAACGCGGCGAGTATTATCTGAGCAGTCAGACATAAACTCAGTGATAACCCGGCGAGTATTATCTGAGCAGTCAGACAAGGACTCAGTGATAACGCGGCGAGTATTATCTGAGCAGTCAGACATAGACTCAGTGATAACGCGGCGAGTATTATCTGAGCAGTCAGACATAAACTCAGTGATAACGCGGCGAGTATTATCTGAGCAGTCAGACATAGACTCAGTGATAACGCGGCGAGTATTATCTGAGCAGTCAGACAAGGACTCAGTGATAAGGTGGCGAGTATTATCTGAGCAGTCAGACATAGACTCAGTGATAACGCGGCGAGTATTATCTGAGCAGTCAGACATAAACTCAGTGATAACGCGGCGAGTATTATCTGAGCAGTCGAGACATAGACTCAGTGATAACGCGGCGAGTATTATCTGAGCAGTCAGACATGGACTCAGTGATAACGCGGCGAGTATTATCTGAGCAGTCGAGACATAGACTCAGTGATAACGCGGTGAGTATTATCAGAGCAGTCAGACAAGGACTCAGTGATAAGGTGGCGAGTATTATCTGAGCAGTCAGGCATAGACTCAGTGATAACGCGGCGAGTATTATCTGAGCAGTCAGACATAAACTCAGTGATAACGCGGCGAGTATTATCTGAGCAGTCAGACATAGACTCAGTGATAACGCGGCGAGTATTATCTGAGCAGTCAGACAAGGACTCAGTGATAAGGTGGCGAGTATTATCTGAGCAGTCAGACAAGGACTCAGTGATAAGGTGGCGAGTATTATCTGAGCAGTCAGACATAGACTCAGTGATAACGCGGCGAGTATTATCTGAGCAGTCAGACAAGGACTCAGTGATAACGCGGCGAGTATTATCTGAGCAGTCAGACAAGGACTCAGTGATAACGCGGCGAGTATTATCTGAGCAGTCAGACATAGACTCAGTGATAACGCGGCGAGTATTATCTGAGCAGTCAGACATAAACTCAGTGATAACGCGGCGAGTATTATCTGAGCAGTCAGACATAGACTCAGTGATAACGCGGCGAGTATTATCTGAGCAGTCAGACATAAACTCAGTGATAAGGTGGCGAGTATTATCTGAGCAGTCAGACATAGACTCAGTGATAACGCGGCGAGTATTATCTGAGCAGTCAGACATAAACTCAGTGATAACGCGGCGAGTATTATCTGAGCAGTCAGACAAGGACTCAGTGATAAGGTGGCGAGTATTATCTGAGCAGTCAGACATAGACTCAGTGATAACGCGGCGAGTATTATCTGAGCAGTCAGACAAGGACTCAGAGATAACGCGGCGAGTATTATCTGAGCAGTCAGACATAAACTCAGTGATAACGCGGCGAGTATTATCTGAGCAGTCAGACATAGACTCAGTGATAACGCGGCGAGTATTATCTGAGCAGTCAGACATAAACTCAGTGATAACGCGGCGAGTATTATCTGAGCAGTCGAGACATAGACTCAGTGATAACGCGGCGAGTATTATCTGAGCAGTCAGACATGGACTCAGTGATAACGCGGCGAGTATTATCTGAGCAGTCGAGACATAGACTCAGTGATAACGCGGTGAGTATTATCAGAGCAGTCAGACAAGGACTCAGTGATAAGGTGGCGAGTATTATCTGAGCAGTCAGACATAGACTCAGTGATAACGCGGCGAGTATTATCTGAGCAGTCAGACATAAACTCAGTGATAACGCGGCGAGTATTATCTGAGCAGTCAGACATAGACTCAGTGATAACGCGGCGAGTATTATCTGAGCAGTCAGACAAGGACTCAGTGATAAGGTGGCGAGTATTATCTGAGCAGTCAGACATAGACTCAGTGATAACGCGGCGAGTATTATCTGAGCAGTCAGACATAAACTCAGTGATAACCCGGCGAGTATTATCTGAGCAGTCAGACAAGGACTCAGTGATAACGCGGCGAGTATTATCTGAGCAGTCAGACATAGACTCAGTGATAACGCGGCGAGTATTATCTGAGCAGTCAGACATAAACTCAGTGATAACGCGGCGAGTATTATCTGAGCAGTCAGACATAGACTCAGTGATAACGCGGCGAGTATTATCTGAGCAGTCAGACAAGGACTCAGTGATAAGGTGGCGAGTATTATCTGAGCAGTCAGACATAGACTCAGTGATAACGCGGCGAGTATTATCTGAGCAGTCAGACATAAACTCAGTGATAACGCGGCGAGTATTATCTGAGCAGTCGAGACATAGACTCAGTGATAACGCGGCGAGTATTATCTGAGCAGTCAGACATGGACTCAGTGATAACGCGGCGAGTATTATCTGAGCAGTCGAGACATAGACTCAGTGATAACGCGGTGAGTATTATCAGAGCAGTCAGACAAGGACTCAGTGATAAGGTGGCGAGTATTATCTGAGCAGTCAGGCATAGACTCAGTGATAACGCGGCGAGTATTATCTGAGCAGTCAGACATAAACTCAGTGATAACGCGGCGAGTATTATCTGAGCAGTCAGACATAGACTCAGTGATAACGCGGCGAGTATTATCTGAGCAGTCAGACAAGGACTCAGTGATAAGGTGGCGAGTATTATCTGAGCAGTCAGACAAGGACTCAGTGATAAGGTGGCGAGTATTATCTGAGCAGTCAGACATAGACTCAGTGATAACGCGGCGAGTATTATCTGAGCAGTCAGACAAGGACTCAGTGATAACGCGGCGAGTATTATCTGAGCAGTCAGACAAGGACTCAGTGATAACGCGGCGAGTATTATCTGAGCAGTCAGACATAGACTCAGTGATAACGCGGCGAGTATTATCTGAGCAGTCAGACATAAACTCAGTGATAACGCGGCGAGTATTATCTGAGCAGTCAGACATAGACTCAGTGATAACGCGGCGAGTATTATCTGAGCAGTCAGACAAGGACTCAGTGATAAGGTGGCGAGTATTATCTGAGCAGTCAGACATAGACTCAGTGATAACGCGGCGAGTATTATCTGAGCAGTCAGACATAAACTCAGTGATAACGCGGCGAGTATTATCTGAGCAGTCAGACAAGGACTCAGTGATAAGGTGGCGAGTATTATCTGAGCAGTCAGACATAGACTCAGTGATAACGCGGCGAGTATTATCTGAGCAGTCAGACAAGGACTCAGTGATAAGGTGGCGAGTATTATCTGAGCAGTCAGACATAGACTCAGTGATAACGCGGCGAGTATTATCTGAGCAGTCAGACATAAACTCAGTGATAACGCGGCGAGTATTATCTGAGCAGTCAGACATAGACTCAGTGATAACGCGGCGAGTATTATCTGAGCAGTCAGACATGG
The DNA here is from genome assembly GCA_964036315.1 of Acanthosepion esculentum. Lineage (NCBI taxonomy): Eukaryota > Metazoa > Mollusca > Cephalopoda > Sepiida > Sepiidae > Acanthosepion > Acanthosepion esculentum. The sequence goes on along the minus strand of CAXIWW010000033.1, from coordinate 14,151 downwards.
ACTCAGTGATAACGCGGCGAGTATTATCTGAGCAGTCGAGACATAGACTCAGTGATAACGCGGCGAGTATTATCTGAGCAGTCAGACAAGGACTCAGTGATAAGGTGGCGAGTATTATCTGAGCAGTCAGACATAGACTCAGTGATAACGCGGCGAGTATTATCTGAGCAGTCAGACATAAACTCAGTGAAAACGCGGCGAGTATTATCTGAGCAGTCAGACAAGGACTCAGTGATAAGGTGGCGAGTATTATCTGAGCAGTCAGACAAGGACTCAGTGATAACGCGGCGAGTATTATCTGAGCAGTCAGACATAAACTCAGTGATAACGCGGCGAGTATTATCTGAGCAGTCAGACATAGACTCAGTGATAACGCGGCGAGTATTATCTGAGCAGTCAGACATGGACTCAGTGATAACGCGGCGAGTATTATCTGAGCAGTCGAGACATAGACTCAGTGATAACGCGGTGAGTATTATCAGAGCAGTCAGACAAGGACTCAGTGATAAGGTGGCGAGTATTATCTGAGCAGTCAGACATAGACTCAGTGATAACGCGGCGAGTATTATCTGAGCAGTCAGACATAAACTCAGTGATAACGCGGCGAGTATTATCTGAGCAGTCAGACATAGACTCAGTGATAACGCGGCGAGTATTATCTGAGCAGTCAGACAAGGACTCAGTGATAAGGTGGCGAGTATTATCTGAGCAGTCAGACATAGACTCAGTGATAACGCGGCGAGTATTATCTGAGCAGTCAGACATAAACTCAGTGATAACGCGGCGAGTATTATCTGAGCAGTCAGACAAGGACTCAGTGATAACGCGGCGAGTATTATCTGAGCAGTCAGACATAGACTCAGTGATAACGCGGCGAGTATTATCTGAGCAGTCAGACAAGGACTCAGAGATAAGGTGGCGAGTATTATCTGAGCAGTCAGACATAGACTCAGTGATAACGCGGCGAGTATTATCTGAGCAGTCAGACAAGGACTCAGTGATAACGCGGCGAGTATTATCTGAGCAGTCAGACATAAACTCAGTGATAACGCGGCGAGTATTATCTGAGCAGTCAGACATAGACTCAGTGATAACGCGGCGAGTATTATCTGAGCAGTCAGACAAGGACTCAGAGATAACGCGGCGAGTATTATCTGAGCAGTCAGACATAAACTCAGTGATAACGCGGCGAGTATTATCTTAGCAGTCAGACATAGACTCAGTGATAACGCGGCGAGTATTATCTGAGCAGTCAGACATGGACTCAGTGATAACGCGGCGAGTATTATCTGAGCAGTCGAGACATAGACTCAGTGATAACGCGGCGAGTATTATCTGAGCAGTCAGACAAGGACTCAGTGATAACGCGGCGAGTATTATCTGAGCAGTCAGACATAGACTCAGTGATAACGCGGCGAGTATTATCTGAGCAGTCAGACATAAACTCAGTGATAACGCGGCGAGTATTATCTGAGCAGTCAGACATAGACTCAGTGATAACGCGGCGAGTATTATCTGAGCAGTCAGACATAGACTCAGTGATAACGCGGCGAGTATTATCTGAGCAGTCAGACAAGGACTCAGTGATAAGGTGGCGAGTATTATCTGAGCAGTCAGACATAGACTCAGTGATAACGCGGCGAGTATTATCTGAGCAGTCAGACATAGACTCAGTGATAACGCGGCGAGTATTATCTGAGCAGTCAGACATAAACTCAGTGATAACGCGGCGAGTATTATCTGAGCAGTCAGACATAGACTCAGTGATAACGCGGCGAGTATTATCTGAGCAGTCAGACAAGGACTCAGTGATAAGGTGGCGAGTATTATCTGAGCAGTCAGACATAGACTCAGTGATAACGCGGCGAGTATTATCTGAGCAGTCAGACATAGACTCAGTGATAACGCGGCGAGTATTATCTGAGCAGTCAGACAAGGACTCAGTGATAAGGTGGCGAGTATTATCTGAGCAGTCAGACATAGACTCAGTGATAACGCGGCGAGTATTATCTGAGCAGTCAGACATAAACTCAGTGATAACGCGGCGAGTATTATCTGAGCAGTCAGACATAGACTCAGTGATAACGCGGCGAGTATTATCTGAGCAGTCAGACAAGGACTCAGTGATAAGGTGGCGAGTATTATCTGAGCAGTCAGACATAGACTCAGTGATAACGCGGCGAGTATTATCTGAGCAGTCAGACATAAACTCAGTGATAACGCGGCGAGTATTATCTGAGCAGTCAGACATAGACTCAGTGATAACGCGGCGAGTATTATCTGAGCAGTCAGACATGGACTCAGTGATAACGCGGCGAGTATTATCTGAGCAGTCGAAACATAGACTCAGTGATAACGCGGCGAGTATTATCTGAGCAGTCAGACAAGGACTCAGTGATAAGGTGGCGAGTATTATCTGAGCAGTCAGACATAGACTCAGTGATAACGCGGCGAGTATTATCTGAGCAGTCAGACATAAACTCAGTGAAAACGCGGCGAGTATTATCTGAGCAGTCAGACAAGGACTCAGTGATAAGGTGGCGAGTATTATCTGAGCAGTCAGACATAGACTCAGTGATAACGCGGCGAGTATTATCTGAGCAGTCAGACATAAACTCAGTGATAACGCGGCGAGTATTATCTGAGCAGTCAGACATAGACTCAGTGATAACGCGGCGAGTATTATCTGAGCAGTCAGACATGGACTCAGTGATAACGCGGCGAGTATTATCTGAGCAGTCGAGACATAGGCTCAGTGATAACGCGGTGAGTATTATCAGAGCAGTCAGACAAGGACTCAGTGATAAGGTGGCGAGTATTATCTGAGCAGTCAGACATAGACTCAGTGATAACGCGGCGAGTATTATCTGAGCAGTCAGACATAAACTCAGTGATAACGCGGCGAGTATTATCTGAGCAGTCAGACAAGGACTCAGTGATAACGCGGCGAGTATTATCTGAGCAGTCAGACATAGACTCAGTGATAACGCGGCGAGTATTATCTGAGCAGTCAGACATAAACTCAGTGATAACGCGGCGAGTATTATCTGAGCAGTCAGACATAGACTCAGTGATAACGCGGCGAGTATTATCTGAGCAGTCAGACAAGGACTCAGTGATAACGCGGCGAGTATTATCTGAGCAGTCAGACATAAACTCAGTGATAACGCGGCGAGTATTATCTGAGCAGTCAGACATAGACTCAGTGATAACGCGGCGAGTATTATCTGAGCAGTCAGACAAGGACTCAGAGATAACGCGGCGAGTATTATCTGAGCAGTCAGACATAAACTCAGTGATAACGCGGCGAGTATTATCTGAGCAGTCAGACATAGACTCAGTGATAACGCGGCGAGTATTATCTGAGCAGTCAGACATAAACTCAGTGATAACGCGGCGAGTATTATCTGAGCAGTCAGACATAGACTCAGTGATAACGCGGTGAGTATTATCTGAGCAGTCAGACAAGGACTCAGTGATAACGCGGCGAGTATTATCTGAGCAGTCAGACATAAACTCAGTGATAACGCGGCGAGTATTATCTGAGCAGTCAGGCATAGACTCAGTGATAACGCGGCGAGTATTATCTGAGCAGTCAGACAAGGACTCAGTGATAAGGTGGCGAGTATTATCTGAGCAGTCAGACATAGACTCAGTGATAACGCGGCGAGTATTATCTGAGCAGTCAGACATAAACTCAGTGATAACGCGGCGAGTATTATCTGAGCAGTCAGACAAGGACTCAGTGATAAGGTGGCGAGTATTATCTGAGCAGTCAGACATAGACTCAGTGATAACGCGGCGAGTATTATCTGAGCAGTCAGACATAAACTCAGTGATAACGCGGCGAGTATTATCTGAGCAGTCAGACATAGACTCAGTGATAACGCGGCGAGTATTATCTGAGCAGTCAGACATGTACTCAGTGATAACGCGGCGAGTATTATCTGAGCAGTCGAGACATAGACTCAGTGATAACGCGGTGAGTATTATCAGAGCAGTCAGACAAGGACTCAGTGATAAGGTGGCGAGTATTATCTGAGCAGTCAGACATAGACTCAGTGATAACGCGGCGAGTATTATCTGAGCAGTCAGACATAAACTCAGTGATAACGCGGCGAGTATTATCTGAGCAGTCAGACAAGGACTCAGTGATAACGCGGCGAGTATTATCTGAGCAGTCAGACATAGACTCAGTGATAACGCGGCGAGTATTATCTGAGCAGTCAGACATAAACTCAGTGATAACGCGGCGAGTATTATCTGAGCAGTCAGACATAGACTCAGTGATAACGCGGCGAGTATTATCTGAGCAGTCAGACAAGGACTCAGTGATAACGCGGCGAGTATTATCTGAGCAGTCAGACATAAACTCAGTGATAACGCGGCGAGTATTATCTGAGCAGTCAGACATAGACTCAGTGATAACGCGGCGAGTATTATCTGAGCAGTCAGACAAGGACTCAGAGATAACGCGGCGAGTATTATCTGAGCAGTCAGACATAAACTCAGTGATAACGCGGCGAGTATTATCTGAGCAGTCAGACATAGACTCAGTGATAACGCGGCGAGTATTATCTGAGCAGTCAGACATAAACTCAGTGATAACGCGGCGAGTATTATCTGAGCAGTCAGACATAGACTCAGTGATAACGCGGCGAGTATTATCTGAGCAGTCAGACAAGGACTCAGTGATAAGGTGGCGAGTATTATCTGAGCAGTCAGACATAGACTCAGTGATAACGCGGCGAGTATTATCTGAGCAGTCAGACATAAACTCAGTGATAACGCGGCGAGTATTATCTGAGCAGTCAGACAAGGACTCAGTGATAAGGTGGCGAGTATTATCTGAGCAGTCAGACATAGACTCAGTGATAACGCGGCGAGTATTATCTGAGCAGTCAGACATAGACTCAGTGATAACGCGGCGAGTATTATCTGAGCAGTCAGACATAAACTCAGTGATAACGCGGCGAGTATTATCTGAGCAGTCAGACATAGACTCAGTGATAACGCGGCGAGTATTATCTGAGCAGTCAGACATAAACTCAGTGATAACGCGGCGAGTATTATCTGAGCAGTCGAGACATAGACTCAGTGATAACGCGGCGAGTATTATCTGAGCAGTCAGACATGGACTCAGTGATAACGCGGCGAGTATTATCTGAGCAGTCGAGACATAGACTCAGTGATAACGCGGTGAGTATTATCAGAGCAGTCAGACAAGGACTCAGTGATAAGGTGGCGAGTATTATCTGAGCAGTCAGACATAGACTCAGTGATAACGCGGCGAGTATTATCTGAGCAGTCAGACATAAACTCAGTGATAACGCGGCGAGTATTATCTGAGCAGTCAGACATAGACTCAGTGATAACGCGGCGAGTATTATCTGAGCAGTCAGACAAGGACTCAGTGATAAGGTGGCGAGTATTATCTGAGCAGTCAGACATAGACTCAGTGATAACGCGGCGAGTATTATCTGAGCAGTCAGACATAAACTCAGTGATAACCCGGCGAGTATTATCTGAGCAGTCAGACAAGGACTCAGTGATAACGCGGCGAGTATTATCTGAGCAGTCAGACATAGACTCAGTGATAACGCGGCGAGTATTATCTGAGCAGTCAGACATAAACTCAGTGATAACGCGGCGAGTATTATCTGAGCAGTCAGACATAGACTCAGTGATAACGCGGCGAGTATTATCTGAGCAGTCAGACAAGGACTCAGTGATAAGGTGGCGAGTATTATCTGAGCAGTCAGACATAGACTCAGTGATAACGCGGCGAGTATTATCTGAGCAGTCAGACATAAACTCAGTGATAACGCGGCGAGTATTATCTGAGCAGTCGAGACATAGACTCAGTGATAACGCGGCGAGTATTATCTGAGCAGTCAGACATGGACTCAGTGATAACGCGGCGAGTATTATCTGAGCAGTCGAGACATAGACTCAGTGATAACGCGGTGAGTATTATCAGAGCAGTCAGACAAGGACTCAGTGATAAGGTGGCGAGTATTATCTGAGCAGTCAGGCATAGACTCAGTGATAACGCGGCGAGTATTATCTGAGCAGTCAGACATAAACTCAGTGATAACGCGGCGAGTATTATCTGAGCAGTCTGACATAGACTCAGTGATAACGCGGCGAGTATTATCTGAGCAGTCAGACAAGGACTCAGTGATAAGGTGGCGAGTATTATCTGAGCAGTCAGACAAGGACTCAGTGATAAGGTGGCGAGTATTATCTGAGCAGTCAGACATAGACTCAGTGATAACGCGGCGAGTATTATCTGAGCAGTCAGACAAGGACTCAGTGATAACGCGGCGAGTATTATCTGAGCAGTCAAACAAGGACTCAGTGATGACGCGGCGAGTAATATGCGAGCAGTCAGACAAGGACTCAGTGATAACGCGGCAAGTATTATCTGAGCAACCAGACATAGACTCTGTGATAACGTGGCGAGTAATATGTGAGCAGTCAGACATAGACTCAGTGATAACGTGACGAGTATTATCTGAGCAGTCAGACATTGACTCAGTGATAACGCGGCGCGTAATATGTGAGCAGTCAGACAAGGACTCAGTGATAACGCGGCTAGTATTATCTGAGCAGTCAGACATAGACTCAGTGATAACGCGGCGAGTATTATCTGAGCAGTCAGACATAAACTCAGTGATAACGCGGCGAGTATTATCTGAGCAGTCAGACATAGACTCAGTGATAACGCGGCGAGTATTATCTGAGCAGTCAGACAAGGACTCAGTGATAAGGTGGCGAGTATTATCTGAGCAGTCAGACATAGACTCAGTGATAACGCGGCGAGTATTATCTGAGCAGTCAGACATAAACTCAGTGAAAACGCGGCGAGTATTATCTGAGCAGTCAGACAAGGACTCAGTGATAAGGTGGCGAGTATTATCTGAGCAGTCAGACATAGACTCAGTGATAACGCGGCGAGTATTATCTGAGCAGTCAGACATAAACTCAGTGATAACGCGGCGAGTATTATCTGAGCAGTCAGACAAGGACTCAGTGATAACGCGGCGAGTATTATCTGAGCAGTCAGACATAGACTCAGTGATAACGCGGCGAGTATTATCTGAGCAGTCAGACATAAACTCAGTGATAACGCGGCGAGTATTATCTGAGCAGTCAGACAAGGACTCAGTGATAACGCGGCGAGTATTATCTGAGCAGTCAGACATAGACTCAGTGATAACGCGGCGAGTATTATCTGAGCAGTCAGACATAAACTCAGTGATAACGCGGCGAGTATTATCTGAGCAGTCAGACATAGACTCAGTGATAACGCGGCGAGTATTATCTGAGCAGTCAGACAAGGACTCAGTGATAACGCGGCGAGTATTATCTGAGCAGTCAGACATAAACTCAGTGATAACGCGGCGAGTATTATCTGAGCAGTCAGACATAGACTCAGTGATAACGCGGCGAGTATTATCTGAGCAGTCAGACATGGACTCAGTGATAACGCGGCGAGTATTATCTGAGCAGTCGAGACATAGACTCAGTGATAACGCGGCGAGTATTATCTGAGCAGTCAGACAAGGACTCAGTGATAAGGTGGCGAGTATTATCTGAGCAGTCAGACAAGGACTCAGTGATAAGGTGGCGAGTATTATCTGAGCAGTCAGACATAGACTCAGTGATAACGCGGCGAGTATTATCTGAGCAGTCAGACATGGACTCAGTGATAACGCGGCGAGTATTATCTGAGCAGTCGAGACATAGACTCAGTGATAACGCGGCGAGTATTATCTGAGCAGTCAGACAAGGACTCAGTGATAAGGTGGCGAGTATTATCTGAGCAGTCAGACAAGGACTCAGTGATAAGGTGGCGAGTATTATCTGAGCAGTCAGACATAGACTCAGTGATAACGCGGCGAGTATTATCTGAGCAGTCAGACAAGGACTCAGTGATAACGCGGCGAGTATTATCTGAGCAGTCAGACAAGGACTTAGTGATAACGCGGCGAGTATTATCTGAGCAGTCAGACATAGACTCAGTGATAACGCGGCGAGTATTATCTGAGCAGTCAGACATAAACTCAGTGATAACGCGGCGAGTATTATCTGAGCAGTCAGACATAGACTCAGTGATAACGCGGCGAGTATTATCTGAGCAGTCAGACAAGGACTCAGTGATAAGGTGGCGAGTATTATCTGAGCAGTCAGACATAGACTCAGTGATAACGCGGCGAGTATTATCTGAGCAGTCAGACATAAACTCAGTGATAACGCGGCGAGTATTATCTGAGCAGTCAGACAAGGACTCAGTGATAACGCGGCGAGTATTATCTGAGCAGTCAGACATAGACTCAGTGATAACGCGGCGAGTATTATCTGAGCAGTCAGACATAAACTCAGTGATAACGCGGCGAGTATTATCTGAGCAGTCAGACATAGACTCAGTGATAACGCGGCGAGTATTATCTGAGCAGTCAGACATGGACTCAGTGATAACGCGGCGAGTATTATCTGAGCAGTCAGACAAGGACTCAGTGATAAGGTGGCGAGTATTATCTGAGCAGTCAGACATAGACTCAGTGATAACGCGGCGAGTATTATCTGAGCAGTCAGACAAGGACTCAGTGATAAGGTGGCGAGTATTATCTGAGCAGTCAGACATAGACTCAGTGATAACGCGGCGAGTATTATCTGAGCAGTCAGACATAAACTCAGTGATAACGCGGCGAGTATTATCTGAGCAGTCAGACATAGACTCAGTGATAACGCGGCGAGTATTATCTGAGCAGTCAGACATGGACTCAGTGATAACGCGGCGAGTATTATCTGAGCAGTCGAGACATAGACTCAGTGATAACGCGGCGAGTATTATCTGAGCAGTCAGACAAGGACTCAGTGATAAGGTGGCGAGTATTATCTGAGCAGTCAGACATAGACTCAGTGATAACGCGGCGAGTATTATCTGAGCAGTCAGACATAAACTCAGTGAAAACGCGGCGAGTATTATCTGAGCAGTCAGACAAGGACTCAGTGATAGGGTGGCGAGTATTATCTGAGCAGTCAGACAAGGACTCAGTGATAACGCGGCGAGTATTATCTGAGCAGTCAGACATAAACTCAGTGATAACGCGGCGAGTATTATCTGAGCAGTCAGACATAGACTCAGTGATAACGCGGCGAGTATTATCTGAGCAGTCAGACAAGGACTCAGTGATAAGGTGGCGAGTATTATCTGAGCAGTCAGACATAGACTCAGTGATAACGCGGCGAGTATTATCTGAGCAGTCAGACATAAACTCAGTGATAACGCGGCGAGTATTATCTGAGCAGTCAGACAAGGACTCAGTGATAACGCGGCGAGTATTATCTGAGCAGTCAGACATAGACTCAGTGATAACGCGGCGAGTATTATCTGAGCAGTCAGACAAGGACTCAGAGATAAGGTGGCGAGTATTATCTGAGCAGTCAGACATAGACTCAGTGATAACGCGGCGAGTATTATCTGAGCAGTCAGACAAGGACTCAGTGATAACGCGGCGAGTATTATCTGAGCAGTCAGACATAAACTCAGTGATAACGCGGCGAGTATTATCTGAGCAGTCAGACATAGACTCAGTGATAACGCGGCGAGTATTATCTGAGCAGTCAGACAAGGACTCAGAGATAACGCGGCGAGTATTATCTGAGCAGTCAGACATAAACTCAGTGATAACGCGGCGAGTATTATCTTAGCAGTCAGACATAGACTCAGTGATAACGCGGCGAGTATTATCTGAGCAGTCAGACATGGACTCAGTGATAACGCGGCGAGTATTATCTGAGCAGTCAGACATAGACTCAGTGATAACGCGGCGAGTATTATCTGAGCAGTCAGACATAGACTCAGTGATAACGCGGCGAGTATTATCTGAGCAGTCAGACATGGACTCAGTGATAACGCGGCGAGTATTATCTGAGCAGTCAGACATAGACTCAGTGATAACGCGGCGAGTATTATCTGAGCAGTCAGACATAGACTCAGTGATAACGCGGCGAGTATTATCTGAGCAGTCAGACAAGGACTCAGTGATAAGGTGGCGAGTATTATCTGAGCAGTCAGACATAGACTCAGTGATAACGCGGCGAGTATTATCTGAGCAGTCAGACATAAACTCAGTGATAACGCGGCGAGTATTATCTGAGCAGTCAGACATAGACTCAGTGATAACGCGGCAAGTATTATCTGAGCAGTCAGACATAGACTCAGTGATAACGCGGCGAGTATTATCTGAGCAGTCAGACAAGGACTCAGTGATAAGGTGGCGAGTATTATCTGAGCAGTCAGACATAGACTCAGTGATAACGCGGCGAGTATTATCTGAGCAGTCAGACAAGGACTCAGTGATAACGCGGCGAGTATTATCTGAGCAGTCAGACATAGACTCAGTGATAACGCGGCGAGTATTATCTGAGCAGTCAGACATAAACTCAGTGATAACGCGGCGAGTATTATCTGAGCAGTCAGACATAGACTCAGTGATAACGCGGCGAGTATTATCTGAGCAGTCAGACAAGGACTCAGTGATAAGGTGGCGAGTATTATCTGAGCAGTCAGACATAGACTCAGTGATAACGCGGCGAGTATTATCTGAGCAGTCAGACATAAACTCAGTGATAACGCGGCGAGTATTATCTGAGCAGTCAGACATAGACTCAGTGATAACGCGGCGAGTATTATCTGAGCAGTCAGACAAGGACTCAGTGATAAGGTGGCGAGTATTATCTGAGCAGTCAGACATAGACTCAGTGATAACGCGGCGAGTATTATCTGAGCAGTCAGACATAAACTCAGTGATAACGCGGCGAGTATTATCTGAGCAGTCAGACATAGACTCAGTGATAACGCGGCGAGTATTATCTGAGCAGTCAGACATGGACTCAGTGATAACGCGGCGAGTATTATCTGAGCAGTCGAAACATAGACTCAGTGATAACGCGGCGAGTATTATCTGAGCAGTCAGACAAGGACTCAGTGATAAGGTGGCGAGTATTATCTGAGCAGTCAGACATAGACTCAGTGATAACGCGGCGAGTATTATCTGAGCAGTCAGACATAAACTCAGTGAAAACGCGGCGAGTATTATCTGAGCAGTCAGACAAGGACTCAGTGATAAGGTGGCGAGTATTATCTGAGCAGTCAGACATAGACTCAGTGATAACGCGGCGAGTATTATCTGAGCAGTCAGACATAAACTCAGTGATAACGCGGCGAGTATTATCTGAGCAGTCAGACATAGACTCAGTGATAACGCGGCGAGTATTATCTGAGCAGTCAGACATGGACTCAGTGATAACGCGGCGAGTATTATCTGAGCAGTCGAGACATAGACTCAGTGATAACGCGGTGAGTATTATCAGAGCAGTCAGACAAGGACTCAGTGATAAGGTGGCGAGTATTATCTGAGCAGTCAGACATAGACTCAGTGATAACGCGGCGAGTATTATCTGAGCAGTCAGACATAAACTCAGTGATAACGCGGCGAGTATTATCTGAGCAGTCAGACAAGGACTCAGTGATAACGCGGCGAGTATTATCTGAGCAGTCAGACATAGACTCAGTGATAACGCGGCGAGTATTATCTGAGCAGTCAGACATAAACTCAGTGATAACGCGGCGAGTATTATCTGAGCAGTCAGACATAGACTCAGTGATAACGCGGCGAGTATTATCTGAGCAGTCAGACAAGGACTCAGTGATAACGCGGCGAGTATTATCTGAGCAGTCAGACATAAACTCAGTGATAACGCGGCGAGTATTATCTGAGCAGTCAGACATAGACTCAGTGATAACGCGGCGAGTATTATCTGAGCAGTCAGACAAGGACTCAGAGATAACGCGGCGAGTATTATCTGAGCAGTCAGACATAAACTCAGTGATAACGCGGCGAGTATTATCTGAGCAGTCAGACATAGACTCAGTGATAACGCGGCGAGTATTATCTGAGCAGTCAGACATAAACTCAGTGATAACGCGGCGAGTATTATCTGAGCAGTCAGACATAGACTCAGTGATAACGCGGTGAGTATTATCTGAGCAGTCAGACAAGGACTCAGTGATAACGCGGCGAGTATTATCTGAGCAGTCAGACATAAACTCAGTGATAACGCGGCGAGTATTATCTGAGCAGTCAGGCATAGACTCAGTGATAACGCGGCGAGTATTATCTGAGCAGTCAGACAAGGACTCAGTGATAAGGTGGCGAGTATTATCTGAGCAGTCAGACATAGACTCAGTGATAACGCGGCGAGTATTATCTGAGCAGTCAGACATAAACTCAGTGATAACGCGGCGAGTATTATCTGAGCAGTCAGACATAGACTCAGTGATAACGCGGCGAGTATTATCTGAGCAGTCAGACATGGACTCAGTGATAACGCGGCGAGTATTATCTGAGCAGTCGAAACATAGACTCAGTGATAACGCGGCGAGTATTATCTGAGCAGTCAGACAAGGACTCAGTGATAAGGTGGCGAGTATTATCTGAGCAGTCAGACATAGACTCAGTGATAACGCGGCGAGTATTATCTGAGCAGTCAGACATAAACTCAGTGAAAACGCGGCGAGTATTATCTGAGCAGTCAGACAAGGACTCAGTGATAAGGTGGCGAGTATTATCTGAGCAGTCAGACAAGGACTCAGTGATAACGCGGCGAGTATTATCTGAGCAGTCAGACATAAACTCAGTGATAACGCGGCGAGTATTATCTGAGCAGTCAGACATAGACTCAGTGATAACGCGGCGAGTATTATCTGAGCAGTCAGACATGGACTCAGTGATAACGCGGCGAGTATTATCTGAGCAGTCGAGACATAGACTCAGTGATAACGCGGTGAGTATTATCAGAGCAGTCAGACAAGGACTCAGTGATAAGGTGGCGAGTATTATCTGAGCAGTCAGACATAGACTCAGTGATAACGCGGCGAGTATTATCTGAGCAGTCAGACATAAACTCAGTGATAACGCGGCGAGTATTATCTGAGCAGTCAGACAAGGACTCAGTGATAACGCGGCGAGTATTATCTGAGCAGTCAGACATAGACTCAGTGATAACGCGGCGAGTATTATCTGAGCAGTCAGACAAGGACTCAGAGATAAGGTGGCGAGTATTATCTGAGCAGTCAGACATAGACTCAGTGATAACGCGGCGAGTATTATCTGAGCAGTCAGACATAAACTCAGTGATAACGCGGCGAGTATTATCTGAGCAGTCAGACAAGGACTCAGTGATAACGCGGCGAGTATTATCTGAGCAGTCAGACATAGACTCAGTGATAACGCGGCGAGTATTATCTGAGCAGTCAGACAAGGACTCAGTGATAACGCGGCGAGTATTATCTGAGCAGTCAGACATAAACTCAGTGATAACGCGGCGAGTATTATCTGAGCAGTCAGACATAGACTCAGTGATAACGCGGCGAGTATTATCTGAGCAGTCAGACAAGGACTCAGAGATAACGCGGCGAGTATTATCTGAGCAGTCAGACATAAACTCAGTGGTAACGCGGCGAGTATTATCTGAGCAGTCAGACATAGACTCAGTGATAACGCGGCGAGTATTATCTGAGCAGTCAGACATAAACTCAGTGATAACGCGGCGAGTATTATCTGAGCAGTCAGACATAGACTCAGTGATAACGCGGCGAGTATTATCTGAGCAGTCAGACAAGGACTCAGTGATAAGGTGGCGAGTATTATCTGAGCAGTCAGACAAGGACTCAGTGATAAGGTGGCGAGTATTATCTGAGCAGTCAGACATAGACTCAGTGATAACGCGGCGAGTATTATCTGAGCAGTCAGACAAGGACTCAGTGATAACGCGGCGAGTATTATCTGAGCAGTCAGACAAGGACTCAGTGATAACGCGGCGAGTATTATCTGAGCAGTCAGACATAGACTCAGTGATAACGCGGCGAGTATTATCTGAGCAGTCAGACATAAACTCAGTGATAACGCGGCGAGTATTATCTGAGCAGTCAGACATAGACTCAGTGATAACGCGGCGAGTATTATCTGAGCAGTCAGACAAGGACTCAGTGATAAGGTGGCGAGTATTATCTGAGCAGTCAGACATAGACTCAGTGATAACGCGGCGAGTATTATCTGAGCAGTCAGACATAAACTC
>CAXIWW010000032.1:0-27500 GCA_964036315.1 Acanthosepion esculentum | reverse complement strand
TGAAGGATAATGTAGGTACAGGTTTGAAACTGCGTGACAATAGTTAATATTTATTATAGATTACAAAAACAGCTTATGTGTGTCTTATGTATTTTTTCTTTTAAAGGACCTGAAAATGGCCGAAATGTCAAAATACAAAAAAAAAAACAAAAAACAAACAAGAAAAAAAAACTGCCGTCCACTTTGAGAGCTTCTCATTTACAAGCGATGTCAGATATGACATCCAAATTAGTTTTTCTGTCATTTATCATCTTATGGACTATTTCTATGTAGTAACTGTATTCTTTCTTGTTATAGGCATGTCACTTTTATTGTTTGAAAATTGCCCACTTTTTTTAACATATTTAAAATTTGGCTATTTTCATGATGTCAGTTAGGCAGTTTAAGAAAATGTATTTATTTTTTATCACATATTCTTACGGGATCCAGAATATTCATCTAAGGAACATGTCAAGGTGCTCATAATGATTTTCCAATCGTAGCTTAGATGTGGTACAAGGCCAAAACATTGGCCACCCAGTGAGCATTGAATTCACTACTCAGTCGTAATTGTTCTAGTGAGACAAGCTTGTTAACCATTACACCGCATTGAGGTGCCCTTAAGACTATTTCTATGTAGTAACCGTATGCATTGCTGTTATATGCATGTCACTTTTACTGCTTGAAAATTGTCTATTTTCATGACATCAGCAAACCAGTTAGATAGTTAAAGAAAATGTTTATATTTTTATCACATATTTTAACATGTCTGAAGGCCATGTAACAGAAGTTTTGTTTTGTGGACAATTTTTCTGTCTAGTGTTAAGACATAGATTTCTAAAACAACTTGTCATACCAAAATGATAGTTTTGCCAATTTTTGACACCTTATAAATTTGATACTTAAGAATATATGGTACTGAAAGCTTTATAATTTTCTATGCAAATAAACTATTTCTGGCATCATTTTACCTTTGTTCCAAGTAGTTTACGTACTATGGGACCATAAAAATGTTTTTTTTTGGATGGTCTACAAAATTATTCAACTGATGAAAGAAGCTAAAGCAAGGACATTAAAATAAGGATTCCACTAGATTATTTTAATTTTAAATACATCAAGTCAAAATGAGGAAAATTCTTTGCAATTTGTTCATGTTAAGCAATTTTAAGGATTTAAACATCTAAGCTACAGTTAGTAAAATCAGTATAAATCTTTGGCAATGTTTAATATTCATGCCCACAAATAAAAAATAAAAAATTGTTTCAGCAGGAGGTTTGTGTTTCTTTATAGAAGGTAAATAATAGATATTGCCGGAGAAGTCAAAAGTAATAGCAGTGTCAAGTGAATAACTGTGCTTTTTTCAGTCATAAAGGTTAAACATTGACAAATCTTTGTTGTGCTAGTAGATATACTAAGTGATTTGTGACTACCATTAGATACTCTTCAACAGATCACAACACCAAGCCTGCTACATCAAACATGTTTAAATACTTATGGCTAACCACTCATATCTGAGTATGCCTGTCTGTGACATGGCTAGTTAATTCCTGTCACAGATGCCTGCTCAGGCATATTTGTATATGTTCAGCACCCACAAAGCTAACCTGTGGTTTATACTCCAACAGTACCGAGTGGACTGTAGTTACAGTTTCTGGGAGAGAGCGTATAATCTAGTGAGATCAACAATTTGAACAAGACCACTATGCTTGGTTATGATGACATGTGACTTTGTGCTATCACAATCATCAACAACCTCTGAACAATTCCATCTCTTTAATTTCACACACAAGACTCAGGTCAATTAGGGTATGGGTTTTCAGTTACTTTACAATGGTGGGAAGGTAGCCGAGTGGTTAGAATGGTTGTTTTCTGACCATGAGACCTGAGTTTGAATCTCACTATGGTCAATTTGTCAGGAAAGTGACTTCTTGATGTTATTGAGGCAATCTCAGCATGTGACACTTTTGGAAAGTACCTGAAAAACATACCACAGGTTGACCCAAAAGTTGTGAATTAAATTGGGTAGACGGGACCCTTTCTGCTAGCATGAAGTCACAAGTCATCATGACCGAGGGTTTGAACATGCTGGCCTTGTTCAGACTGTCAATCATGCTAGATATTGCCCTCTCTCCCAGAAACTGTAACTATGGTCCATTCAGTATAGTTGCAGTACAAACCACAGGTGGGCTCTGTGAGTGTTGAACAAACACAAATGAGCCTGAGCAGACATCTTCAATAGGTATTGGCTAGACACCCTAGTAGGTGGACATCCATCCGTCCACAATGGTGTTGCAGGTTGGGATCATTGCTCCAGGCTGATATTTTCAAGAAGTCATCTTCCAGGTTGTTCTCACATGAGTCTGCCAATGTTGTTTATGGGACAAATGTTTCAGAAGCCTTAAACATTTACTAAGGGACGTCCATACACCTGACAACCTAATCCTGGGTATGGTGATAAAAGTAAATCTGGTAGAAAGACTTCTGATCAGGAGATCAGAGATTTTGAGGAGCATGGCACCACCTCTTAATTGCTGTTGTTCCCAGGTTTGCCTTGACCTTGGGTGGTAGCATTTGTTAGGGTCCCAGCTATAGCCCCCAATGAAAACACCATGAAAGTATAAAAATACAAATTTATAGTAAAAATACCAACAATGCATTTTTATATATATATATATATAAAAAAAAAAAAAATGACCAACAATACATATTTATAGTAAAATTACCAACAATACATTTTATCTGTAGTTGAATGTATACAATTGCATTCAAAATATTTTGATTTTGGCATTAAATAATGCATAGAGGTTGATATGCCACTAAACAAAAACAACTATGAAAGAACATTAAGCCATATAATATCCAACAATTTCTTAAAGAACTCAAATTGTATTCCAAAATATAACTTCAACAAAACTACAACAAAACACACATATCACTACTTTTAGTAATTATGTCCACACAAACATGTATATGCACAAAAGTTGACCATCATCTACCATGTATGCAATTGTGAAAGCAGAATAACCATTTTTATTACTTCAAAATTCCCAAGAAAATTCCAGCATTAAAGGACTCATAAGAAGTTGATATGCCATTAAACAAGTCAATCAATGAAAACCTTGGAACCAAAGAGGTGATCCCCACAACAGACTAAAAACTGGGGGATCATTTTCAATCAGTTGCTAATCAGAAAATTGATTCTCTATTTTATTGTGCAAAACATAAGCAGAAAAGAAATTTGCTAAGAGTGGTTATATGTACAAAGATCTGAAGGGATGTACTGGACTGCAGCTGTCTGCATACATAGCTACAACACAAGACACTTGCATCTAAAAATAGACATTATTATTATTATCAACACTGTTATTATAATCATTATCCTCTCCAGACACAAAATCATAGCAGTTTGCTACAAAAGTTGATCCAAATTATGCATCAGGGGAGCTATAACATACAAATGAGACTTTCCATTTTTATCTGTATTTTTTATAACTTATTATTCTATATAGAATCTTCTCTGTACTTTTTATTAGATTTAAAATAAAAAGTGATTAGAATACATAGCATCACCACATAAACTATGTAATGATAATCATTAAAAAGTTTCATGCGTGTATAATATTATTGACAAGTCTATATAATTTAAATATATTTTTATTAAAAAAAAAAAAAAAAAAAAAATTAGATCACTTTAAATTTATTTTCTTTAAATGCAAAAAATGAAGAAAGCGATTATCTCCCTTTATTTAGGAAATTGTATGCCAGAAAAAAAAAAAAAAAGTTTTATCAAGTTCGTTTTTATTATATGCATATATTGTGCACCAGAATGCTTCCTCAGTGCTGGGCTCATAGTAAATTTTGGGTCTCCATGACATCAGACTTTCTCTCCTATAGGCCCATCCAAGAGTGATCATTTCTCAATGAGCATTCTGGCTCCAATGAAAGAATTGTAACAATATTTGTGCAGACACAAATACCATATTTTTATTCAATCCTATGTAGGAATTCTGACCAATAGGGATTTATTTCCTTTTTCTCCTGACTCAGGTTTTAATGCAAAATTAGGTGTAAAATTCTACATAAGTAATGCAAACAGTTAATTTGGTGGACCATAAAATTTACCGGGGATTTTGAAGCTGCTACCAAACTATTCCTTCTTGAACAGAAATTAATTTTTCAGTCAAAATTTTATTAAAATTGTAATTTCAAAGGAATTAATGGCTCTAATTCTCAATACATTATTTCTTATTACTCCAAACATTTATTTTAGTGGATACCCATGCTTGAGTAGATGCCCTATTTTTTAAACCATGGTGGAGTAATGGATAGCAGCTCAGATTGAGGAATCGGAGAGCCGAGTTCGAATTCCAGTCAAATCCATTACATTCATTTACATGCTAATACCCTTGGGAAAGGGTATGAATCCTCTTCTTCTCACCCCCAGCTATGGGTAAATAGCAGGACAGACCGGGTTCTATAGCCTTGGATGGCAACTAGTCTACTGCAGGAAGAAATGGCAACCTACTGCGGGAAAAAATCTGCCTCATCAGTCATGTATCAAAAGATACATGATCACCTAAGTGTGTATCATGCATGGCTCATAACTGACTGAATTACATCTACTGGCTGGTGCATCTGTGAGGCTTAATAAACAAAGTTGAAACCTGCATCCCACATTGTAGGAGACACCACTGTCTGATCTGGCACACTTTAGAACACTTGGCCATAGTTTATTGTCTCTCGAATGCACATGCTGGGAGACATAATTCACACCCTTTAAAAACAGGGTGTCTACTCAAACATGGGTATCCACTAAAATATCATTTGGAGTAGTTATAACTATATAAATAATTTGGTAAAAAAACATATTGTGGCTTAAAAAGTACCTTGTTAAATAATATGAACATTTTTTTAAACAATTATAATTATTATTTATTATTTTACTTACAGTATTAAAGTGCTGGTTTGTGAGTTTGATGACATAGTAATTCCGAGTTCAATCCCATGACTGGGTAGTACAGACTTGTGAAAACACAATAAACAATAACTGAACAGTACTAAATAAAAACTACAGTAAATATCACTAGACATAGCCAAAAATGAATGAGAAAAATCTACCCCTGTAGATTGAATAAAGGGTTCCATTCGAAATTCCCTGAAGTTTACTTGGCTTGACAAGCATTTGATGAAGGCGGGAGAGTACAATGGCTGAAACATTGTGATAACAACAACATGGATTAGGACATGAGTCCAGGTATAAATAATGTTAATAAGAAATTGCAAAAACTCACAATGCATCTGCTTACAGGGCTGGTGCAAGGGTCTCATGCCCCCCCCCCAATCTATGAAACGGGGGGGGGGGGTCTCCCACTGTATTACATCTCAATTTTTATAAGGTAGTATTCATATAAAATACAAATTTTATTGTGACCTACTTATGTACAAAAATGCAATACAGGTGAACAATTCAACTACAAAGTTGAAAATAAATACATTGTATCTAAATTAGTGACATGTCATAATGGAGGGGAGGTAGTATATGCAGACACTGCCTGCTTATAGGGGTGATAAGACAATGGAGATTTTGAATTTTAAATTCATATATAATCTGCCCTCCTAATCATATTATACCCCATCTATTTCCCATTTTCCAAAGCTTAAAATGAGTTTGAAAATAACAAAAATGTTCAAATGATTCAGAAATGATAGCAGTAACAGAACAGTATTTCTCTACCCATACGTCAGAATTTTTTGTGGAGGGCTAAAAAGAACTTGTGAAAAGATGTGCCAGATTTTCCAAACTGTGGAATAAAATGTATGTTTCATTGCTCAGGTCAAGAACTTTTTCAGTACCCCATTGTAAATGAGACCACAACCTGACAAAATTATAAACTGAATTCTGATCTGAAATTTTTCCACCATATTGTTTGATCTATATAATCTATGGAGAAGTATTGGGCAAAGGCGATTCATTTAGAAAAAGATGATGCTGAAAAATAAACACTTGTGTAAAATAAATAGTATTTTTCTCTAGGATACCTAGAATTAACTATATATACATATGTGTGGGTTATATATGTTTGTTTGCTTAAAATTTGCTATATTTATAGGGGGACGGTGGAGTAATGGATAGTATCTCGGACTGAGAAATCGGAGAGCAGAGTTCGAATTCCAGTCGAATCCATTACATTATGTGCTAATACCCTTGGGAAAGGTATGAATCCTCTTCTCCTTCCTCCAGCTATGGGTAAATAGCAGCACAGACTGGGTTCTGTAGTCTTGGATGGCAACTGGTCTACTGCAGAAAGAAATGGCAACCTACAGTGGGGAAAAAAATCTACCTTGTCAGTCATGTATCAAAAGATATATGATCGTCAATCATGTATCACGCATGGCACATAACTGACCGAGTCTTCAATATTGAAGACTGAGCATTCATAGATATAGAGTATGGACATGGGAATAAAGCTGCACTCCTTGATCTGAAAATTGTACTGAAGCATAACAGTCAGCATATGTGGTGCTTTTGCTATGTATCTAGAGATTATTGATAGAATGCAAAGAAGAATGTGCATTGTTATTGGTCCTAAGCTGACATCTCAGCTTCAACCACTTTCCCCCTGCTGTAACATAGCTTCTCTGTGCCTTTTCTATAAATACTTTCATGGTAATTGTTCTGATGAACTTTGCTCTATGGTACCCAGATTTTACATATTTAAGCATAGTACTAGATTGGTGGCAAGGTCTCATCATTTTCCAGTGAAAATGGCTAGATGTAACCATAAGTTCTATGCTAACTTCTCTCACATTTCTTATTTATGGAACTTTCTTCCGGCTTCTTGCTTTCCAGTCAACATTAATCTTCAAAAATTTAATAATATTCATAGAAAGAGCACAAGGGAAGCTATGTTATGGCAATGAGAAAGTAACTGAAGCCAAGACGCCAGGTCAGAATCAATAACATTCTTCTTTGTGTAACAATACGATTTCTGAAACATCTTTAGAATATAGATAAATTTCTTTTCTTTTAAGTCCACTTAGTTATCTGAGTTTCATAGGAATTTTGTTTCCAGTCCATCTTTGAGTATACTTAAGTGTTAGTGGTTTTCAGGATGCATGTCTCCAGTCCGCCTTTGAAATAGCAAACATAAAATTTTATCAATAATTATAAATAGTCATAAAAGTAGTCTTTTGAAGATCTGACCACCCATGTGGCTTTGGGGTGGTCCCACACTTTTCTGAACACAAGTGGACGTTGGGGGGGGGTACCCAGTGATTATCCATATAGGAGTTGGGGGGGCCTTAGTTATTATCCATACCAGCAGAGAGAGACGAAGTCAGGGGAAAGGGGGCCTAACCATGAGAGAAATAGGTAGGTGACCAGAAGAGTTGGTAGCTACCCAGCAGTCAGTGACAGAAGGACGGTAGTGAGGAATCATGAGTCGCCAAGTCCAGAGGCCCGTGAGGAAGGGACCAGCCAAAGTTAGGGAGATAGCAGTTCAGTCGAAAGAAAAGATAGCTAACTAAGTGAGAAATCATATTGTTGTGAGCTCCCAACCAGTCTCTTTAAAAATATTTGTCATCATTATTATTATTATTGATTCTTTCAAGGAAAAAATATCTAGTTTATATTGTTAGTAGTCTCATCTTTTCAATTGTGGTTTTTATTTCTGGCAGATCACAACAGAAGTTTGCATTGGTGGTGTACTGACGCTATATATTTTGTGCTGCTCTAAACATTTCTGTGTATGCACCATCTAGCTTTTTACTGAGGGCAATAGTAAGAGTCCATGTGCCTCATCTGTATAATAAACCTGTATTTTCTGTTGCTCTTCAGAACTCAACTTTGATATCCCTTAGCAGTGATGATTTCCATGCAGCGTTCATCTTTTCAAGTGCAATCCAAATCTGATCTTTGATGTCCTTCTCATTCAAGTTTATCCAGCCCCAAGATAGAGAAAATCTTTGACTGCAATCATGTGTCCTTAGAATGCCCACTTCCTGACTGAATGACATGAACTCAGTTTTGCTCACATTGATGTGAAGTTTGCATTTATAAAATAGCTATTTCACATTAACAGCTTATAACCATGGAAAATAATTAAATACTAGAAAGACCCATGAAAATTTTATGGTTTTCCTATCTGAATTTTTACATGTCTTATTTCTTAAGTTAATGATTGAATAAGCTCATGAAAAGTTCTATGACAAAATTTCTGTAGAAATTCCCCTATCACATTGTTAAAGATCCGAGCTTAACAACTTCAACAAAATATTGCAATAACAATCATAAATATGAATGCTGGTTATTTTAAGTGGGTACAAATGAAAAATTTTGAAACTGACAACTTTTTCCATTTCACTGAAATAGCTGTTAAACACATTTATCTTCCTTTATTTCTTTCTGTCTTTTAAAATTTTTCCACTGAAAACAATTAATGTCTCTTCCCCTCTTTCTACATGAATCAAAATGGAATAGTCCATGATTTATAAGGTATTGGCAGGATATAACGGTTGTGTAAAAGGGAGGGGACATGCACAATTATAATACAGGAGAAAGAAAAAGAACCAAATTGCACCAAAACATTCGCTTGCAGGAGAAAATGTTCTAAATAAGACAGAATTAATAGAAACGATACTTTAGCAATTGTTCTCTTGACTTTGGGGTCACAGAATCAGATGTATTTGGTGTCTGGATGGAAAATCCTAATTAGAGCATCATAAAAGATTTTGATAAAAGTTATTATTTACTACTTCAGGAATTGATTAGAGAGTTAAAAGACATCGTCTTCAAAGAGCATGACATATCTTGAGAGTGTCTGAAGCAGCTAATGAGATACGAGTAATTTTTTTCTGGCTTTTCTTACTCTAGCAGAGAATCAGTAATTCAGATAATTCATAGACACTGGTGAAGGTAATGAAAGCAATAACCGTTCAAGAACAGTGGATAAAACACTTTACAAGAGAATTTCTTTCTCATAGGTTTTCTTACTTTGGCTGTGAATCAGGTAGCAATTCAATGCCTGTGATGAAGCCAATGAAAGTAAAGATTTTCCTGGAGCAACTACCAAGATTTTATTATATGATGCCATGAAAAGTGTCTCACATCGCTCTTTAAAATTAAAACATGTAAGATTTGCTGAGTGCATATAATAGTAAAATATTTGTCAACACCATGATTAATTAGCATGACACCTCACCCAAAAGGAAAAGACTACATCTTCACCTCTACCAATCAGTTCTTCCAATCTGGGGCTGTGCCAGATAATCTTCAATTTAGTAGATAGTGGTATTATTATTAAGTGAGAAAGCAGTATGCCAACATAGTTATACTGTGGTATAAATATACAAAGTCAACAATATATATATATATATATATATATATATATATATATATATATTTATTTGAATATTACAACATAAATATGTTATAAAATCACGACAAAAATAGCCATTTTGTTTCAACACTTCTGGTGTCTTATCAAGTGAAGATGTAGAACCTACACCAGAAGTGTTGAAACAAAATGGCTATTTTTGTCGTGATTTTATAACATATTTATGTTGTAATATTCAAATAAATAATTATATCTGCTCTACTCTATATTGAGCACTCTTTAAAGAATAGTAATTGTTGGTTATTGGAATTCACTCCGTATATACCAATCCTAAACTTATATATATATATATATATATATATATATATATATATATATATATATATATATATATTTGACTATTGTGCTCAATGAGTTTTCAAGTTTTCAAGCAAGGCCTACTCATTCATACTCAATAAGACATTTTTGTTACCAAAAGACATACTAGACTAAGAATTTCGAAAGAACTTAAAGATGCAGCTTCAGTGTTGTTGAAACTGATGTATCTGATATTGCTATAGATGCTACTCTCAATCAGAATGGGAGACCCATAGCATTCTTCTCAAACACTCTCCTCCATTGAAAAGAAAGCACAAGCCACTTTGGAAGTGTTTAAGAAATGGATGCAATATTAATATGGGAAACTACTTCAAGTTAATTACAGATCAGAAATTTGTTTTATGTTTGGCTATAAGCATAAAGGAAAAATAAAAAATTAAAAAAAAAAAGAAAAAAAGGCGCACTTAATGAGATCAAGGAATCTACCTTTCTCAGTAGATAACATTAAGAGGATGACTTCTTGGGACAAAACATGTATAGAAATAGAACATAGATAGAAATAGAACATAGATAGAAATAGAACATAGATAGAAATAGAACATAGATTCTATCAGGCCCCTTATGGAACATTGGTCAAGTTGACCCAACTTTAACAAATACCTATTGGCTATCATAGATGAGTATTCTTATTTCCCCTTTGTTCCCCTGCTCTGCCCTCATCAAATGTTTGGTGTGAACTTTTTTCTCTGCTTGGAATGTCAGCATTCAGGCAGAGGTTACTCTGACATGTCAAAGATCTCAAAGAATTTCTCGACAGTAGTGTTGAATTGCTATGTGATATCAATCCTCTTGTATGGCAGTGAATGCTGGACAATCCCCCCCACCCCCACAGATGAAGAGGAAACTGGTGGCAACAGAAATGTTCTACAGAAGGATACTGAGAATTACATGGATGGAGTGAGTAAGCAACAAGGAACTTTTAAAGAAAATGGTAACAAAAAGAACACATACTCAGAATCAGAAAGAGAAAGTTGAAATTTCTTGGATACATAATGAGGAAGGAGAGCTTGGAAAACTTAACCCTCACAGGGCACATTAAGGACAAGAGTGATAGAGAAAGGCAGCAGGCCACCTACCTGATGAGCTTGTGTGAACAGATGGCAGGAGGCTAAGCAAAGGGGAAAATACTGCTAAGGGCTACAAGGGACAGGGAATTGTGAAGAGCTCTGATTGCCCATGTCTTGAAGGAACATTGCATATAGAAGGATAAAGAAATTGTTACAAGTAGTACTGCACCATACAACCCTCAAGGAAATGGGCCGATAGAAAAATTGGAAAGGACTGTATGGAAGGCTATCTGCATTGGCTCTTAAGATGAATAATCTCTCAATCAGCCAATAGGAACAGATAGTACCACAAGCTCTACATTCAATCACTGCACCAAATACCACTCTACATGAAAGGATTTTCAATTTCTATATGAAATCTACATCAGCTATCAGTCTTCCAATCTAGATATATACTCCAGGAACAGTTTGCCTTTCAAAATATTACCTGATTGTGAAACAAGATGAGCGATTAAAATTCAATCCTCAGCAATCATGGACCTTCATACTCACAAAAAACTGGAGTGCCAAAAGGACATTTTTTACTTTGACACTGCTATTATTTTAACTACCTTTACTGCTTGACAATGTTTATTGTTTTAAAAAGTGATGATTAGAATTGTAATAAAACCTAAACATGTGAAAATGAATTTATACATTTTCTTTGATCATGAGAATTTTCAACAAAAATAATAATGACTATTTATTTATTCAGTCAGTTATGTGCCATGCATGATACATGCTTAGGCGATCATGTATCTTGATACATGACTGACGCGGCAGATTTTTTCCTGCAGTAGGTTGCCATTTCATTCTGCGGTAGACCAGTTGCCATCCAAGGCTATAGAACCCATTCTGTGCTGCTATTTACTCATAGCTGGGGGGGGGGGAGAAAAAGAGGATTCATACTTATCCCAAGGGTAATAGCACATAAGTGAATGTAATGGATTTGATTGGAATCCAAACTTGGCTCTCCGATTCCTCAATCCGAGCCGCTACCCATTACGCCACCATGCCTTATTTATTAGATTGTTTATTGGAATGGTTGGCAAAAACATTGCCAACTGATTCAAATTTTATAAAATGATAAATAATGAGGATTTCCTTATAGTTTAGATCACATATTTTAATAATTTACTAAATGTTTATAAATTTATGAATAAAAAATGTTTTCATATTTATTTCTCTATAAATTGGTAAATAATAAATATTGCATTGCATTAGTTTTAATTTTATTAGTTTTTACAATGTTGTAAATATAAAATTATTCTTGTAAATAAGCAATCTAATAAATAGTGTTTAATATTTTTGTTGTAAATTCTCAAAATCAAAAATGAATGTATAAAATCACTTTCAGATGTTTAGGTTTTATTACAATTCTAGTCATTGCTTTTGAAAACAATAAACATTGCTGAGGAGTGAAGATAGTTAAATAATAGTAGTGTTAATAGAAAAACTGTCCTTTTGACACAATGTTTTTTTTTGTGGGCACAAAGGTCCAAGTTTGCCAAAGTTTTTATATTCTTGCTAACTTCATTAAAATATATATTAATACTTTTTTTATTTATGCAGCCTAAAATTACTTGCTCTACTTCAGCACATGTAATTGAGGCATGAACTTTGTTTTATAAACATGGATGAAACCTCATAGTACTATACTGACCAATATATGTTAAAACCTTATTTTGGGCCTTAATAAAGTTATCAAACCAGGAATTCTTTGTTGTCTTTCTAATTCATAATTTATTAGTCTTCAGTCATCTCATACAATTAAGTATTACAAAATGTCTTTCTGATTTTACAACTCTCTGCCTGCTTCATTTTTCACATATAAACAATTTATTTATATATATCTAGAGATAGGGGTTTAATGAAGAGAAAACATATAAAATTAAATTTGGCAGATGGAATTTTTGAATTATGATTAACTAAATAAAAAAGTACAAGAAAGTTGAGTCAATAGGTCCCACTTTGTGGGTGTTCAGCCAACCGTGTAAGTGTACTTATTGTGTCACACACAGTCTAATGACATAATATTGCAATGAGCAATTGGCTTATTTGAATGCTAAACTGGATCAGAAAAACTTATCTGAGCAAGAAAATTGATCTGTAATTTTACTGACAGCTCTCATCTTCACAACAAATCATCATGAAGCTGGTATGGAAAGTTTTTCAACATGTGCCATCTTCTAAAGCAGGTGTTTTCAACCAGTGGAGGGTTTCAGGTGTGGATAGAAAAATCTTTTACTTTTTCTCGTTTTTTATTTACAGAATTTTGTTTACTGAATTACAATAAATGGCATTCTATTGAATGTTTTGTTTATTGAAATATGCACTTCAGTTTATTTAATAAATAGTTATGAATTAAAACAAATTACTGTACATGTATTCAAGTTTAAAAATCTATCAAAATTTTCTGTTGCTACTAAATTTGTAAAACTCCTCTAGAAAAATACTCCATGTAAATGTATATGTACTAATATGGAAAAGAATGAAGATTTTCAATAATATATGCATACTATTTGGAATGCACTTTTTGAGCTGGACAATCTTGGAAATTGTATAAATGCCATTCTGATTTATGGTGAAAAGTGGGCATTGGGGAAAAAAGATTGATAGATAAATATAGTAAATTTCAAATAAGTTTCTTTATTTTAAATTTTGACTTTTCATCTTGAACAGGGACATTAAATATGCCGGGTGCTATCTAGAACAGAGGGTTCTCCTTCAGGTGGAGAGTTTCAGGGAAGGGAGGGAAAATCTTTTTCTTGTTTTTTTTTGTTTGTTTTTTTTAATTTTATTTTATTTACAGAATTTGGAGCCCACCACAAATGTAAAAAAAAAAATTATATAAAAGCAACCAGTGCAAATGTATATGTAAAAAGATTTCCAGTAATACATGCATATTTTTGGAAAGCACCTTTTAAGTCAGACACAATTGGAAAGTGGGGAATGACATTCTGACTTATGGTGAAATGAGTGCATTGAGCAAAAAAAAAAAAAGAAAAAAGTTAAGAACCACTGGTCTAAGTAAGATACCTTCACTTTTAACTCTGTATGTGACTTCAATTGCTATGCAAGAAGTTTATCCTACCACTGAAAGTGACTTTGATACCTGAATCTGAATTTGTTTGAATTTCAGAGATGTGTTGTCATATCCTTCTATGGCAACAGAAAACACCTTTGAATGAAATTAACAATAAGGATACTGCAATTGAGAGGACTTGAAAAAGAATTTAGTGTAATGGGGAGTAATATTAATAATGCAGAATGATAAAAAAAAAAATTAAAAAAAAATTTTCTCACTGGTGTAACCATATAAATAAATATCCATCAAAAGCAAAAATTTCCAGAAATCTATCGCGAAAATAACTGCAAATAACCAAAAATTAATAAAGTGGAGGTGATGACAAACAATCCAAAAATTAACAAACAGTGGTAGGGGGACATTTATTTGGCACTCCACAGCAGCTGAAGAACAGCTAGAATTGTCATCCTGGTGGTTGCTACAAATCTTGCAAAATTGTTGTGGCTTGATGTAAGATGCTCATGATAGATTTGTTCTTACTCTAAAATTTAACAGGAGAGTGAAATATTTCTGGGTTTATTGCAAAGATCAAAAGTTATTTTATAAACTAGTCAAATACTTATAGACAGAGGAAAGTAAATTCTAAGAGGTTTTATAAAATTTCTATATAAACAACATTTTCAGCAAGAGTAGGAAATTCAAGTGGACTTAGTATAATATTTTTTTTTTTTTTTAAATCATCCAGTTTACATTCCTCCTCGGCCTTTTGAACAGATGTAGAGATTTATCCCTTGTTTCCTATTTAGGATTTAGTTTCCAATTCCTTCTAAAGTCTTTTCCTTCTCTTTCACTTCCGGTGACCCCTTGCATCTTGGTGTCATTATAACCTTGCTTGGGGTGGTGCAACTTACTCTGTAACCATCTACCTCAAGTGTCTCTTGGGCCTTAAGCAGAGTGAAAATTATTGTAAAAAAAATTAAAATAAAATGTCTTGCTGAAAATGTTGTTTATACAGGTATTTTAGAGAGATAAAAGAATTTCTATGAACAAAGAAAAGTTATAGAAATTCTCTTATCTCTCTAAAATAACTGTACAAAAAACATTTTCTATAACTAGTTTGACTAGTTTATAAAATAAACATTACAATTTCTTCTTGCCAAACAAAAGCCTTTATACATACAAGTTGATCATTTATAAGACAAGTCATCTTCAAATACTGATTTTACATCAAGTACGATAGCTGCATTATAGTGAGCAATAGATATTCTCATAAAATTTTCAAAACCTTCAGTCATCTTGTGGTGGATGTAATACAGTACTGTTGCCATATATGAGCAAGAGCTGCCTAGTCTCCACTTTCCAGTCTTGACAGAGCCCAAAAGCCTCTCTGCTATCCTCTGCCTTTACAAGATACAGGTCATGCTGAAAATGGAATACTGCTGCTATATGAGCAAGAGCTGCCTAGTCCTCACTTTCCAGTCTCGATAGAGCCCAAAAGTGTCTCTGCTATCCTCTGTATTCAAAAGAGCCAGATCAGGCTGAAAATGGAGTACTGTTGCCCTATATGGACAGGAGCTGCCCAATCTTCACTTTCCATTCTCGGTAGAGTACAAACGCATCTCCATGACCGTGTGAGTGACAAATTAATTTCCACCCTATAATCCTTTTCCCAGAGATGAAATGTTGCAAACCCCTCTCTGCTCTATCATCACATGCATGGAAAGTTTTCCAGTCAAACTACAGTCTTTTGTTGCATCAGTTCTAACCTTCAGTGCTAAGACCCACCATGCTATATACATTGTAGTGAACCACCCTCATTCCTGTCATATTCTACTGGTGAGATAAAAGTTCCACTAGAGCAGCATCTTCCATGAACTGCTGTTTTGTGGAATCAACTCCCAAGAAGATGCTTCTTTGATCACTACACTCCTAACCTGTTCAAGTCTAGGATAAACAATTATCTTTCATACATATCACCATAAATTGTGCTACCCATTCTGTAACATCTTCATCATTATTCCTGTGACTCCATGCCATCCAATTTTATTGCTTATCATATTTGGCAGGTCAGAGAGAATGCAATTTATGTTGTCACAAATCTGGTTGATATAGGTCTTGGAGTAATATAGTAACATACATATCAGTACACATTTTGTTTGCTTTCACAGAGTTGGTCTGTTGACCATCAAACTTTGCCATTGTCAATATGACACAAACAGTCTCCACTCAATTGGCTAGGATGTTCACCTAGTCAAGTGGAATGTAATATGATTTTATCTGTGCTTGGAACAGCTGCAGTTTTATAACAACCAACAGTAAAATCGAAAAGTGAGAGCTTCAAAGTAACCACCCGCTGTCCATAAATAAAGATAAAGAAATATAATGTGTAAATAAATGAATAAAAACTTTCAGGATCATGTGACACTCAAATGGAAAGTAGGGAATTCCAATCATGGGCATATATATAGTCAGGCCACATTCTAGATAACAGTAGCAGTCACAGTTAGAAATGATAGTTGCAGTTAGAATTAGTCATAGAAGAGAAAGGAACTTCACATTCAGAGCTTAGAGTACAAAGAAATTTAGTCAGAGAATTCTTGCTGGCCAAAGGGAAGATCTGGGCCATGGTAAATTTCAGGTGGGCCACAGCTTATTGAATGGCCCATAGAGACTTTATTGACTACTAGTCCTTGAATTAATGAAATTAAATGTATGTAATTTTAATGCATTTAGATTATGAAAATTTGAATAACTTTTAATTAGTCTGGCATTAGAAAATTACAGTTTTTTCTGTCCGTAGAAATAAAATTACACCATTTCAATAGACATAGTTGTATCTTTATTGGATAATTTTTTACACTATAATAATTTCATAGACCACAGAAAAATTAGTAGTGGGCCATGAGCTAAAAAAAAGGTTGGGAACCACTGCATTCGCCTATCATGACAAGTAGCAGTGAACGTGTCCGAAATGTCACTTACCTATCTCGTAGACAGTGCAAGGGGAGTCAATGAATAAAAAAAACCTAGTTATTGGTAA
This sequence comes from Acanthosepion esculentum, assembly GCA_964036315.1. Taxonomy (NCBI): domain Eukaryota; kingdom Metazoa; phylum Mollusca; class Cephalopoda; order Sepiida; family Sepiidae; genus Acanthosepion; species Acanthosepion esculentum. The sequence continues at coordinate 10,694 of CAXIWW010000032.1, read as the reverse complement.
ACAAAAAAATTCTTGTCTTTCTCACCAAGACAATATCTTCAGATGGCTTTTTTGGAAAACTTTTCTCTCTGTCCAATATCTCACCGTTGGTTTCTTTGCTGAATGTACACTCTAGGCCTTTCCCAGTTTTGTTCAGGCTGATGCAAACCGAAATCGAAACCAAGCATGAGGCAGAAGTTGACCAGCCATTGAAAAACTGTCCGAGATACTTGGGCATATGTTCACATCATAAAGACATTGCCACTAGGCTTTGCTAGGGCATGAAAGATAAAAGGTACAATAAAAAGTTACAGACATGACAAAGAAAATATAGTAAGAGTACCATCCTTTTTCAAACATTATTGACTGGTGCTACAGAATCACAATTAAAAAACAAATAACTGTAACAAAACTACGTCACTTAAGGACTTTCAACAGCAGCAACAACTAAAATGGATAATACACAGAACACAAAGAGAAAATAATAACATAATCTTGTCAATGATGTTCTACACTACTTCAAAAAATATTAGGAAGGAAGGTTCCCTTCAATACTGGAAAAAAACAATGTTACTGGACATGAGAAACCTATTTTCCTAAAAAAATGTTTTGATAGAAAGATTTTATAAATTTCAACTGAAAGCGACATTGCTGCTCAGTCAATGCATGCTGAATATTTTCTTATAAGGACAACTGACATTATCATTACCATCCCCACGTCATTTTGGCTTTTGGTCCCCCGATACAAAATTTATCACATTTTCCCTAAATACAGTATTCCCTATAACAAAGTGAAATATATTTTTAAATTTTGATATTGGTACAAAGAAAATAGGATTTTTTCCCCAGTTTACACAATAATTGGGTTTTAAAGCATAACTCACATGACAAATGTGCCACAAAATAAAAAATCAAAGAGACTTACTTTGCTAAGGAAGGATGTCCTGCCCCTGACATATGAAACAAGGGAGCCCCATTAGCAAGATGACCAAGTCCTCCATTAGTATATCCTGGGTAATGGGATATGTGATGGGGTGGCTGGTGTGGATGGCGCTGTTGCAGGTTTATCTGGTGCTGCAGGGGTATCTGCTGCTGAGGCCCCACAGCTATGTGGCCACCTGGAAGTGGGTGTTGTGGGAGGAGCTGCCGTTGCGGTTGCATCTGACGATGCTGCTGTTGTATTAAGGGTGTCATTTGTAAAGCAGCACCTGGATGAGATATTTGAGTGTTAATACCACTGTTAGTTTTGCCAAGACTACCACTGCTGCTGATCCCAGTGCTAGTAATCCCACTGCTTTGTGGATCAGGTGGCAGATGCTGGCCAGGATGGGATTGCTGCTGTGGCTGCTGCTTTTGCTGGGATTGAGAAATGTGGCTCATCATCTGGGGCCCTGCATTAGATTTACGAGATGCAGGTCCATTACTTGGCGATCCGTTGCCTGATGAACCACCACCAAGATTCAGCCCTGGGGGACGTGATAATTGGTGGTTAGCTGATGTAGGTGGGTTAGGGATCATGTAGCTGTTGTGGTGAGGGTGGTGCTGGTGGCTGGGATGCTGGTGTGGGTTGACTGCAAACTGTCCTGCCACAGAGGGACAAATTGAGCTGACCGGATGTGGCTGCGGGTGGAGGATGGCCCCGCTGGAATGTTGGAACTTAGAGGCTGACATAACAGCAGATGCTGAAGGCACTTTGTGGCCAATAGTGTTCATTTTCAGCTTTTTAGTGAGTTTGGCATCCAAGGCTGATGCCAGGAACTCACTGTGGGGCGGTAATGATGAGGAGAGTGCACGCGATGTCTGGGATTCAAAATTTGAAGGCAGTGATGAGGATTTGGTGAGGGACCGTTTGGTGCTTTTACTAGTAAGTCCATTTTGGTTGATAGCAGCAGTCAAGCCAGGAAGACATGGTACTACACCCGAAAATGTGGGATTGGCATTCATGGCAAGGCTTAATGCAACACTATGCTGCGCCCCCAGATTTGCTAAACCTGGTGGAATTTTTTGGATTGGAGCAGGGACTGACACTTTTTGCTGGGACCCAGTTGATCGATTTGTGTGAGCCTGCTGGATACGCTGGTGTTGTTTTTGAGTCTTTCCTAAATTTTGGGGAGAGGTTTTGTGTAGGGGTGGTGGTTGTGGTTGTTGTTGTGAGATCTGTTGTTGTTGCTGTTGTTGTTGCTGTTGATGATGATGATGATGATGTTGATGTTGTTTTTGTGAGTATTGAAGCTGCTGATACAGCAGGGATGGTTGTTCCTGGTGTGAGAGGAGGTACTGTTGCTGCTGTTGATAGGGAGTCAGAAGTTGTAGAGGTGGTGTTTCCTGTTGTTGCTGCTGGTGATGGAGCTGTGGGGAAGGTTCTTGCTGATGTGACAGTGGGCGCTGCTGCTGCTGCTGCAGTTGTGGGGAAATTTCTTGGTGATGTGAAAGGGGACGCTGCTGTTGTTGTTGTTGTTGTAGTAGTAGCTGCTGCTGCTGCAATTGTGGGGAAGATTCCTTTTGACGTGATAGGGGATGATGTTGCTTCAGTTGTGGGGAAGTTTCTTGCTGTCGTGACAGAGGGCGTTGTTGCTGTTGTTGCAATTGTGGAGAAGGTTGTTGCTGACGTGATGGGGGACATTGTTGTTGCACCTGCTGCTGCATTTGTGAAGGTTCTTGGGAGCATGGCAGGGAGCGTGACTGGGGACGTTGTTGTTGCTGTAGTTGCTGTTGCTGCTGCTGCTGCAATTGGGGGGAAGATTCCTGTTGACGTGACTGGGGACGTTGCTGTTGTTGGAGATACAATTGTGGAGAATTTTCTTGTTGACGTGATAGAGGGAGTGGCTGCTGCTGTTGGGAATGAATCTGAGATGAGAGTTCTTGTTGACGTGATAGGGAAAGCTGTTGTTGTTGCTGGTGGTGGTGGTGTACTTGTGAGGAAGGTTCTTGTTGACGTGAAAGAGGGCGTTGCTGCTGGGGATGTAGTTGTGGGGAGAGTTCCTGACGTGATAAGGGTCGCTGCTGCTGCTGGGGATGTAATTGTGGGGAGAGTTCCTGACGTGATAAGGGTCGCTGCTGCTGGGGATGCAGTTGTGGGGAGAGTTCCTGACGAGATAAGGGTCGCTGCTGCTGGGGATGCAGTTGTGGGGAGAGTTCCTGACGTGAGAGAGGTCGCTGCTGCTGCTGCTGCTGCTGTTGGGGATGTAGTTGTGGGGAATGTTCCTGACGTGAGAGGGGTCGCTGCTGCTGCTGCTGGGGATGCAGTTGTGGGGAAAGTTCCTGACGTGATTGGGGTCGCTGTTGTTGTTGTTGTTGTGGTGCAGCTTGTTGCTGTTGCTGGTGGTGGTGTTGGTGCTGCTGATGCAACAACTGATTTGGTGGGGATGGTTGTTCCACACAGGACACAGTATGATGTTGCTGTTGATGTAATAGAGATGGTTGTTGTACTTGTTGTTGTTGCTGTAGTTGTGCTTGTGGGGATAACTGTTCCAAACATGACAGTGAGTATTGCTGTTGTTGTTGCTGTTGCTGATGCAGTTGCTGATGTTGCGGTGATGGCTGTTGTTGACGTGATAGGGGGCGCTGTTGTTGTTGAGGAGATGGTAATAACTGTGAAGAATGTTGCTGAGACTGGGATACTGGTGTTTGCTGAAGATGTGCTTGCTGCAACATCTGCTGCTGCTGATGCTGCTGCTGCAAAAGATGCTGATGCTGGTGCTGCATGTGTGCAGGCATAGGTTGTTGCAAGGGTTGCAGCTGCTGAATAGAAGAAGGAAGTGACTGTTGGGATAACGACATAGGAAGAGTCTGGGATGTGGCCAGGGTCATTGGAGAGGTTTGGGGTAGGTGAAGAGAAGGTGCCACTGATGATATCATAGACGTGGCTGCAGTCATAGGGTACAGGAATGACAGTGTTGTACGGCGAATATTTCGCATGTTTCCTGTCTCGATACGAATCTGTTTCATTTTTGTAAGGTCCAAGATATAAGGCATACAGCCCTGAGGAAGTTTGCTAAGGTCAAGTGTTGGATGACCCTGCATAAATGCCGATTCAACCAAAGCTAGTGTGATCATGTCAAACATCTGCCAGTTACCTGGTTGATCAGCCTCCCATTGCCAGATAGTTCCCTTGGCAGCTGGGTGATCCCGAGGATACAGCTGTCGTCGGATTGGTCGACTGGTACCTTTAATATGGAAAAACATCTATATTCAGTTTCAGATTTAATAAACAGTTGATTAAACAATAAAAGACTTTATTTTTGAAAAAAAAAAAAACATTCTCCATGGCGTTAATTGTATTTAACACAAACAGCTATACAATTAAGGAAAGTTTATTTTATGAAAATAATTATAGTATAATAATAAAATAAATTTTACATTTGTTTATATGCCTATTTAGAACCTTCAACTTGTATCCAATATGAAGGAACTCTGTGAAAGGTGACTATGGAAATAACAGATTTTTACTGCTACTGTCCTGTCAGATAGGAACAAGTCATGAGAAAGTGTTTTAACCAAATGCCCACTCATCCAAATATTCCATTAACTATTATGGCAAGCCAGGGAAAAGACATTTTTGTCAATATATTTGGTAATAGGAAAAAAAGTGCAGAGCAAACTGGATGCATACCTCTCAAAAGGGCTATTAGTGTTAAATTAATATAAGCAACTTCTGTTGAACTTTGAACTCATTTTGATGATTTCATTTTCTAAACTGATAACCATTACACTTTTCTACTCTTGAGTAAAAATAGTTATTGGGGAGTGGTTTGCTGAAGTATTTATTCATCCACCCTCACTCACCAACTTTCATGGCATACCAGAGGCAGTTTTTTTTTTTAAAAGATATCTGGCGATGGGACAGAGCACAAGGAGAAATGGATTTATGCTTTTTCCAAGAGTATTAGTGCGAAGTGAATATATGCAGATTCCACCAGAATTTAAACCCTGTTTATTGGTTCCATTTTCTGTATTGATAGTATTAATGCCAATCTGTGCACCTAATGAATCCAAGGATAATAACTAAAAAGAAATATCAATATGCCATGTGTATTTGTATTTTATTATACATAATGAATGTCTGTAACATTTTGTTGTACTATAGTTATCTTCCTTGCATATCGTTGGCAGACGGCATTGTCTTTGTTTTGATAATGATGGATTGTACCTTCCAAGATGTTTAAAAAACTAGGTGAAAAAATACATAAAAGAGCTGAGTACAACAATACTATTTGGAAATATATTTAAAGACTCACATATGAAAACTTAATAGCAAGAACTTAGCAATGCATCACACACACACACACACACACACACACACACACACACATTAAAATAATAGGAAAGAACAATGAGATTTATAATTCAGGGTTCTTAGCATTTATTTTTATTTTTAAAAATCAGTACTTGATACAACAGTAGAGCATAATATTATAATTGTTTTTTTAAAATATATTACCATTGCAACACTGAAATTCCCAGGTTTCAAAACTAAAACTTCAATTCAAATTCAATTATAAAAATTAAACTTAAAATACAAAGTTCTGTTCCATTATCAAGCGATGCTAAGAATAACTTTTTAGAAATTCATTTACTTAATTTATAAGTCCAGACAAACTTGATATTTTGAGATGTTGCAGTTAAGGAAAATTCAATTTTTTTATTTATTTTAGAGGTGTTAAGATTTGACTTATTTAGAAAACTCATGTATCTAATATATTATAGCTATCAAGTCAAGGTGGGGGCTGGGGTATTTGTCCATTGACACAAACTTCCTTTTTTTCAAGTAGAAATTTGGTAGTGTCTATGTTCCAGTACAACGTCTGCGTTTCAGTTTGGCATTTTTATCTTTTATTTAATTTTTTATTTTTATATAATTTTCAATTATGATTTTTTTCAAAAGGGGCATTCAAATATTATTTAGTCACATTTTTAATATTTATATTTTTATTTGTACCAACTTAAGGGATTATATTTAATTTATTTACTAATTGAGTACGTATATGGTAATGTTAAAATTAATATATTATTATTAGAATCTAATTATTCATAAACTATTTTATTATATATATATATATATATATATATATGTATATATATATGTATGTATGTATGTATGTATGTATGTATGTATATGGATTTTTTTATTATTATTAATCTGACATTTTTTATGTTATTTTTAAAGGATATACGTAATTGAAAAGGCACTATGTTTATTTATCAAACAGCATATTTATTATTGCCTACCAGCCTTATTAAAGAAAAATATGCACTCTTCAGCAGGATTTGAACCTGCAGCCCTCAGGGAAGAATGAGCTACCGTTAATCCCGCCGTAACTAACTTGACCACAAAAATCAAATGGTCAGACAAAGCCAAATTTTATGCTTTCAAGCAAAATTTCTTAAGTCACCTAATCTGCTGAATTTCTTCATATCTGCACAGTTTTGTGTTCAAACATAAACAGAGAGAGTTTTAGAATTTATTTTTTTATTAATCCGACATATTTTTATCACTTTAAATGTTATTTTTAGTGGCTACATATATTCCATTGTCGGAAGTAAGTTCCACTAGAGCAGTGAACCACTGTTCTTTGAAACCGACTACCAAGAGGATGTTTTCCCAATTACTATAATATTAACCCGTTCAAGTCTAGAGTTAACTGTTATCTTCCCCACATATCCAAATAAATTGTGCCTCTTACTCTGTAACCCTCTACCTTGAGTGGCTCCCAGGCCTTGTACAGAATGAACCTCACTGCAAAAAAAAAAAAGAAGAAGAGAGAGAGAGAGAGAGAGAGAGAGAGAGAGAGAGAGAGAGAGAGAGAGAGAGAGGGGGAGAGAGAGAGGGAGGGAGAGAGAGAGAGAGGGGGAGAGAGAGAGAGGGAGGGAGAGAGAGAGAGAGAGAGACTTTCAGTAACACATTAATTTCTAACCACTGTTAATCTTTTTTTTCTTTCTTTTTTAATATACAGATCAGGTACCAAAATTTGTTTAGACAAATTTTGCATAAAAATCACAGAATTTGATGATTAAATTATCAGATTTCACTTTTAAGCAATAATGTTATTCTAGTGTTCATAGCTCAGTGAAAACTTTAACCTTGCTGCACAAAATTCAGCACTCAACTCGTGGACTATTACAAATTCTTCTTTGAGAGAAGGCAAAATATATGCCTTGCATTCTATCAGAATGCCATAAAGTTAATATTTTACATACATTTTTCTATTGGAACATTAAATGAAGTAATATTTATATCTGTTTACATGCAAAATATCCTATAGAAATTTCACATCACTTATTTTCTATATGTTTTTGCATTTGCTTAGTGATATTATTCATATTTTCCTTTAATAAGATTTCTCTAATATACAGGCTGTTAGACAACAATAAATAAACGTACTGTTTAATAAGTAAACAGAGCGTCTACTCAGATACGAGTATCCTCTAAAAATAATGTTTAAAATGATAAAATCTGTAGGATTAATAAATAAAAAAAAAAACCTATTACTTCTTTAGAAATTACAGTTATGAAAATTTTATGATAAGAAGGATTTCACTTATAGGTACTATTCAGCCTTGCTTAATTGGCAAGTTCTTTGTAGCCAAGTCTGTCAGGTCGAACGACAGTACCCTCTGCTGAGGGGGATGCAGGTTCATGCTATATCGGAGAGCACATATACTTTTGAATATTCAGGCAGGTAGATGAAAATTAATAAATATACTGTTGAATAAATAAACGAAGTGTCTACTCAAATATGGGTGTCCATTAAAAATAACATTTTAGCAATAATAATAATAATTTTTTTTTTTTATTCAATTCTTCTTGTATTCATTCAGTATTTTCTTTTCTGGACATCAGTCAGTCAGTTATGCGCCATGTGTGATACTTGCTTAGGCGATCATGTATCTTTCGATACATGACTGACAAGGCAAATTTTTTCCTGGCAGTAGGTTGCCATTACTTTCTGCGGTAGACCAGTTGCCATCCAAGGTTATAGAACCCAGTGTGTCCTGCTATTAACCCATAGCTGGGGGGAGAAGAGGAGGATTCATACCTTTCTCAAGGATATTAGCACATAAGTGAATGTAATGAATTTGACTGGAATTCAAACTCGGCTCTCCGATTCCTCAATCTGAGCCGATATCCATTACTCCACCATGCCTCCACTTTTCTGAACAAAAACTGTCCAAATGTTCTATATATCCAAGTGCTTTCGGCTATTCTATTAGCCATTATCAAGGATGCTATTATTTTTAACTAAATATGTGTATCTATAATGATGGGAATGTTTTTTTATTTTCCAAACACAGTCAGAATGTTGTGGCCATGTTCATAATTGATATTACTGAGTGTTGGCTTTTTGTTTGTTATTATTAATGCTTCCATTATTTTTAGATTTTTTTTTTTTTTTTTTTTTTTTTTACACAGGTGGCTAAGGATATTATGATCATATTTTCCACAAGTATGTAATGAATGGAGTTTGTAAGGTTTCCATGTGTGTTTAATCGGGGCCTAGTTGAACTATGGTTGGAAAGATGTAATAATATATGTGAGATAACTATATATAATCTTTATATATCAGGAACAATATTGGGGGAAAATATATGACAAAGTGTAAAAAACACAAGCACATGAACGAGGGGTGCTGGAGATTTTAAATTTAAATTTTTTTATCTAGCTGATTTCATTTAGATTCTTTTTCTTTTTGTTTCCATCACTTTTGTTATTAGATATCACGCACTGTAATAATAGAAGATATGCCAGGAATGGTAAAAGTAAGTGCCAGTGCACAAATTTACTGTGGATGATTTTGTGATCAAGGCACTCTCTCTTTTCATTTTAGTGAATTGTTTTCCCCTTTGATCAGAGTAGCATTTTTTATGCCAAAATTGTGGTCAGTCTTGTTATGGTGAGCAACTAATGCATTTGATGTATTGTTTTGTAAAATGTCTTTTTTGTGTTCATGTAATCTTTTATTTAGATTCTTTGAGGTTTCTCCTATGTATTTATGTGACAATTATTACAGGTGATTGAGTAAATTCCTTTAAGTTTTAGTTTATTGTTTTGTTTAGTATTGACCAAGTCTTTTATTGTTTTAAATGGGGTAGTAACAAATTTAAAGTTGAGTTTGGATAAGTTCTTTTTAATTGTAGTAGTGATAGAGTTGGTAGGATAATATATTTTTTTGATTCAGTGGGTTTGTCAGGAGGGACTGATTTTTTTTTATTTTGGAACATTTTATGAGCATTTTGTTTCATATTGAATACAAAATAATTAGGGGTACTAAAGAAGCTTGAAAGTGTTTTCAATGTATTTCTCCTGTTTGTGTAAATATTGGGGGCTGCAAATTCTGTAGTTGTACCAACATAACAAAGTTAGGCCAATGAAGTTCTAAAGAACGAAACGTGTCACACGAAAACTTTTTCCCACTTTGTCATGTATCCTCCCCCCATATATATATATATATATATACATATATAATTATAATATAATAATATTTTTAGTTTTTAAAAATATGATTCCTCCGCTACATAAGAGTTCTCATGTTTCAAAAGCGAGAGCCGAGACCCCTAACATAAGTTATGTAGAGTTAAGGTGTCTGGACCCGCTTCCTTGTCAAGCGAGAATTCTCGGCTCTCGCTTTTGAAACATGAGAACTCTTATGTAGCAGAGGAATCATATTTTTAAAAACTAAAAATATTATTATAATATAAGCTCTACTTCTGTATGGAGCACTGTCCTTTTGAAAATAAAGCTAAATATTAAGGAACACCGGATCATCTACCTAACATGTTCTTTCCTATTTCACTGCACACACACACACATATATATATATATATATATATATATATATATATACATATATATATATATATATATATATATATGGTAAATATAAAGGCTAAACATTGCCCCAAATGGAATGGTCCATTATTTATCTGAAGTAATGGCAGGGTGTAATACACATTTGAACTGACGAAGGAACATGCAGAATTATAATATATTTTAGCAAATTCATGTACATTTGTTAGATATTCTGTTGTACATGTAAACTGATTTGTATGAGAATGAAACCATTTTAAATAAGGGCTTACAGCCATATCATGTTGAAGCACCAGTTCCTGTACTACCACCAAAGTTAAGCTACATCAAGTCTGGTTGGTACCTAATGGGTGACTGTTTGAGAATACCAGGTGCTGTAAGCTTGAATGAGCAGGTGGTGTAATGGACAAAAGCTCTGAATTTGAAATCGGAGAGCAGAGTTCCAGTTCCCTGTTATATTCACTTATGTGCAAATATTTTTGGGAAAGTATGAATCCACCTCTTCCCCCTCCAGCTATGGGTTAATTAGTAAAACTTGTATCACTAAAACCATTATTATCTCCCAAAACGTTTTTAAAAATAAAATTGCATACAAAATATTGGGATTTCAACATTAAATAATCCATTGAGGCTGATATACTGCTAAACAAAAACAACCAAACATTTTAAACATGCAATGAAAACAAAATTTATTTTCCTCAATTTTTTTTTTATTTATTTTTAACAGAAAATCCTGACACAGGAATTAATAAAAAAAAGAAAAAGTAAAAAGAAAAAAAAAGAAAAAGTAAAAAGAAAAAAAAAGAAAAAGTAAAAAGAAAAAAAAAGAAAAAGTAAAAAGAAAAAAAAAGAAAAAGTAAAAAGAAAAAAAAGAAAAAGTAAAAAGAAAGAAAAAGTAAAAAGAAAAAAG
>CAXIWW010000030.1:170000-171668 GCA_964036315.1 Acanthosepion esculentum | reverse complement strand
TGTCCTCTTGTTCATGGCTCTTAATAAATGTTGACTTTTTGTTATCTCTTATAGAACCCTAGAAAGTTCATCTGTCTCTTCCTGATGACAACTATATGTTTCCTTTTCGTTTCCATTTTCTCTAAAAACTTTTCCATTGCTCACATTGTTCGGTCCATCGTGTCCTCAGCATCGTCCTGTAGAACCACATTTCTGCTGCCTCAAATACTCCTCTTCATCTGTGAGGACATTGTCCAGTATTAGAAAAACTGCCAAAAAGAGAGACACACGAAATAGAAAGTTGTGGAGAGCTATGATTGTCTATATCCTGAAGTAACACAGCTCATAAATAATACCCACTGACCCATTTGGTAGAAAAAAGTGATTTTTTTTATAAATCTATAATTAATAGCGTATTTTTGAAAAAGATCTAATAAATCTCCTTTTAAAGTGTACCGTGCCCCTTCAGGACATGGGCGATCATGTAGTATTGTTTGTATAGTTTGAAGTTTCACCATCCCACACACTGTCTGTCCTGCAAACCATTTGCCCAAACTTTTTGCAACTTGCTGTTTCCCTCTGTCCGTTTTGGATTCAATAAATCCTGTGAGTGTCCAATTCTCCAAACACACTTTCTTTACTATGTGTCCTATAGAACTATAATTATTAAAGGATTTTAAAGCTTATAATTAAGAAAGAAAAAAAAAGAAAGGTTATGAAGAGAGAAAAAATAGAAAGTTGTAAGAAAAAAAGAAAGAAAGAAAGTGAATGCATAGAGAAAGACAGAGAGTTGTATAAGAGAATAGAAACAAGGAAAGAAGGAACGAAAGAAACAGAAGGGAGTGTGAAGATTGAAAAATAGAGGCGTGAAAAAGAAAGAAAGAAAGAATGAAAATTTATAAAGAGAAACAAATGAATGGTGTGAGAAAGAAAGAAAGATTATGAAGAGAGAAATTAATTGAAAGCTGTATAGAAAGAAAGAAAGACTTAGAAGTGAGAGAAGAATAGAAAACTATATATATAAAAAGAAAAAAGTATGAAGAGAGAGAAAATAGAAAGCTGTATGAAGAAAGAAAGAAAACACAAAAGAAAGAAAGAAAGAAAGAAAAAAGAAAGTAAACACGAAAGAAAGAAAGAAAGAAAGAAAGTAAACACGAAAGAAAGAAAGAAAGACTTAGGAGAGAAGAATAGAAAACTATATATATAGAAAGAAAAAAAAGTATGAAGAGAGAGAAAATAGAAAGCTGTATGAAGAAAGAAAGAAAACACGAAAGAAACAAAGAAAGAAAGAAAGAAAGAAAGTAAACACGAAAGAAAGAAAGAAAGAAAGACTTAGAAGTGAGAGAATAGAAAACTATATATATAGAAAGAAAAAAAAGTATGAAGAGAGAGAAAATAGAAAGCTGTATGAAGAAAGAAAGAAAACACGAAAGAAAGAAAGTAAACACGAAAGAAAGAAAGAAAGAAAGAAAGAAAGTAAACACGAAAGAAAGAAAGAAAGTAAACACGAAAGAAAGAAAGAAAGACTTAGAAGTGAGAGAATAGAAAACTATATATATAGAAAGAAAAAAAGTATGAAGAGAGAGAAAATAGAAAGCTGTATGAAGAAAGAAAACACGAAAGAAAGAAAGAAAGAAAGAAAGTAAACACGAAAGAAAGAAAGAAAGAAAGACTTAGAAGTGAGAGAAG
>CAXIWW010000030.1:150000-160000 GCA_964036315.1 Acanthosepion esculentum | reverse complement strand
TATCCTTAGAAACTAATATTATGAACGTATGAAAATTCACTTGAAAATGAAACAGGACAAGGGACTTTAATTTAATTCTATAATTGAATTTGAAGTTTTTAGTTTCTGTTTTTGAAACATGGTAATTCCTGTGTAACGAAGGAACCATATTTTTAAATTACTAAATTTACATATATATATATATATATATATATATATGCCCCTATCTGTTTATTCCAGTCTGTCAATGATCAGAATCAAAGTACTTAAAAAACAGATCCACATATTTTTTACAATATACAATGTATACACCATACCTACATAGACAAGAAAGCCTGTCGTGTTTACTCAATAGCACTCATTGTATTTCAAAATTAAAGATCTCGCGTTGAACTTTTCCTCCTCAGACCTGACTGTAGTAAATGTCATGACATGTTGGGAAATAAAAAACCTGAAACTAAATTGAGGTTACTGTAAATATTTTTGAAATGTATTGAACTGTGGTAGTGAATCACTTAAATGTTAAAGGCACAGAGAACCATGACAAAAAGAGTTTGCACTAATAACATTAGGGAAGGCATGAATCCAAATCTCCCCCACTTATGGATAAAGAGACATGTAAAATAGACAGCAACGATCATATTGAATAGATAGCATTTGTTAAATTGGGATGTCATATTGTTTGAGTATTAAAAAAATACTTACCTTAGGATGACTTGTTTATGTAATGATAAACAGGTATGAACAGATAGATAGATAGATAGATAGATAGATATGGACAGAGCAACATAGATAGATATGGACAGACCAATATAGATAGATAATGAACACACATGGGATAGCTATATATATATATATATATATATATATATATATATATATATATATATATATGTATATATAGATAGATAGATAGATAGATATAAACAAACCAAGATAGATAGATATAAACAGACCAAGATAGATAGATAGATAGATATGAACAGACTGAGATAAATAAATAGGTGGTCAGATAGATAGATAGATAAGAATTAACAGACTTAGATAGATAGATAGATAGATAGATAGATAGATAGATATGGACAGACCAATATAGATAGATAATGAACACACATGGGATAGCTATATAAATATATATATATATATATATATATATAGAGAGAGAGAGAGAGAGAGAGAGAGTGAGAGAGATAGATAGATAGATAGATAGATAGATAGATAGATAGATAGATAGATATAAACAAACCAAGATAGGTAGATATAAACAGACCAAGATGGATAGACAGATAGATTGATAGATAGATAGATAGATAGATAGATATGAACAGACTGAGATAAATAAATAGGTAGATGGTCTGATAGATAGATAGATAAGAATTAACAGACTTAGATAGATAGATAGATTAACATATATCATATAGATATATATGAATAGACTGAAATATAAGAAAAAACAAAGAAAGAGAAAGATTGAAATAGATAAATAGATAGATAGATAATGAACAGACTGAGATAAATAGATAGATAGATTGATTGATTGATAATGAACATATATAGTGTAGATAGATATGAATAGACTGAAATATAAGAAAAGAAGAAAGAAAAAGATTGAGATAAACAAATAATGAACAGACTTAGATAGAAATAGATTTAGATAGTATGAATAACCATAGATAGATAGATAGATAGATAGATAGATAATGAACATAGATACTTGATTGCCAATGTTGAAGATTATTGACGGTTACTGATATACATACATGTTATTATTCGTATAGTATCTTCAATTAAGGTACTCTTCTGCATAAATTTTAGATGCTACCTTGGGGCAGCAGTTAGCAAGCACGTCTCTCAGTCCATTACATATTACATTACACCTTAATGGGTCTCCTACTTTTCCTTGCATTTGCTGTCAAAGGTAATCTTAGTAAATATCCATTTCTTACCTTGCATACTTATCTAAAAAACAATAACTCCTGTAGTAAGTTCATCTTCAGCCCCTCACCCCAGCTAAGTACTGAGGCATCTGGATGTCAGGTAATGTTTAACAATAATCTTTTAACAATAATTCTGTTCTCTCATTTAACATCTATACATATAGGGAGTTGAAAACTGAATATAAATCTTGAACACATTGGTATTAAAACAAAGATGGATGCTGAGAATACTACAGACAGAACATGTGAGCAGTAAGAAAGCAGTAACAAAAATAGGTTTGGTTGGTTTGTTTTGTTTTACGGCATATCAACCTCATTGGGTTATTTAATTCTGACAACATTTTTAGGATATATGCGTATGAATAGAATATGTATTCTTTGGTTTAGATTGGTTTGGTTTATTTTGCTTTACGGCATATCAACCTCAATGGGTCATTTAATGCTGACAACATTTTTAGGATAGATTCGTATGAATAGAATATGTATTCTTTGGTTTAGATTGGTTTGGTTTATTTTGCTTTACGGCATATCAACCTCAATGGGTCATTTAATGCTGACAACATTTTTAGGATATATGCGTATGAATAGAATATGTATTCTTTGGTTTAGATTGGTTTGGTTTATTTTGCTTTATGGCATATCAACCTCAATGGGTTATTTAATGCTGACAACATTTTTAGGATAGATTCGTATGAATAGAATATGTATTCTTTGATTTAGATTGGTTTGGTTTATTTTGTTTTACGGCATATCAACCTCAATGGGTCATTTAATGCCGACAACATTTTTAGGATTGATTCGTATGAATAGAATATGTATTCTTTGGTTTAGATTGGTTTGGTTTATTTTGCTTTACTGCATATCAACCTCAATGGGTCATTTAATGCTGACAACATTTTTAGGATAGATTCGTATGAATAGAATATGTATTCTTTGGTTTAGATTGGTTTGGTTTATTTTGCTTTACGGCATATCAACCTCAATGGGTCATTTAATGCCGACAACATTTTTAGGATAGATTCGTATGAATAGAATATGTATTCTTTGGTTTAGATTGGTTTGGTTTATTTTGCTTTATGGCATATCAACCTCAATGGGTCATTTAATGCTGACAACATTTTTAGGATAGATTCGTATGAATAGAATATGTATTCTTTGGTTTAGATTGGTTTGGTTTATTTTGTTTTACGGCATATCAACCTCAATGGGTCATTTAATGCCGACAAAATTTTTAGGATAGATTCATATGAATAGAATATGTATTCTTTGGTTTAGATTAGATTGATTTATTTTGTTTTACAGAATATCAAACTCTATGGGTTATTTAATGCTGACAATTTTGTTATTGGTGGTAATATTTTCTTTCAAAATAAACTATAGTTGGTAATATTTTTTTCTAAAAATGTATTCCTGGTAAAAAAATTTTTTTCAAATTATTTCTGGTATGTATTAAAACCTATTTTTATACTTACATAGTGTTTTGACCCCAGTTTGGGTGTCAACTATTTGCCCATGGCTGAGACCCTAACAGGTGCTATCACCCTGGGTCAGGGTGGGTCAGGAAACATCAGCAATTAAGAGGTGGTTCCACACTCCTCAAAACCTCCTGATCAGAGGCCTTGCTGTTGGATGTAGTTTACCGTCATACCCCGGATGGTGTAAAGAAAATAGGAGCAAGGAAAACACTGATACTCAAAATCTGA
The DNA here is from genome assembly GCA_964036315.1 of Acanthosepion esculentum. NCBI lineage: Eukaryota > Metazoa > Mollusca > Cephalopoda > Sepiida > Sepiidae > Acanthosepion > Acanthosepion esculentum. The sequence continues at coordinate 156,381 of CAXIWW010000030.1, read as the reverse complement.
AGGGGATGGTTGAAATTCCTTGAATATATTATGAGGAAAGATAGCTTGGAAACTTAATGCTCACAAGATGTACCGAGGAAGGAATTCGACAGCAAATATTGCTTAGAGCTGCAAGGAAAATGAAGTTATGGAAACCTATGTCTGCACATATCCTGATGTAATTTTTTTTGTTTTTAATCATTTCATCACAAGCAGGGCAATAACGCCACTAAGATGCAGGGGGCTAGTGAGAATAAAAGGATGTCAGAAGAAAAGGAAGACATTACTAAAGACAGAGAACAATAAAAGAACAAGTATTAAGAAGACAGAAGATAATGATTGATATAGCATTTAAATTTTTGAAGATTAAAGGCAATAAAGCCACTAGGACTGATTGGGTTACTGAATGTTAAAGAATATGAGAAAGACTACTATTAAGGAAAGAAGACAATAAAAGAACAGGAATTAAGAAAACAGAAGATACCGATTGACATTGTATTTAAAATTTTGAAGATCAAAGTTGACTGGAAAGAAGTTCCATAATCAAAAAATGTGTGAAAAGCAACTGTTCGTATAGAATTTCTGATGATATAGCATGTGATGGGTAAATTGTCATCTAATTTACGCAAAAATAAAAAATAACACTGACATCTCATTTTAACAGATATATTTACCAAAATTACACAAAAATATCTTGAAATACTAAAGAGTAGATTTATTGAATAAAATTGCCCCTGGCTTCAACTACAGCCTCCAGATGACTTGGGAATCTCCTGCAACTCTTCTGGACGGTCTCCTTGTTTAAGTTGGTGAATGTTGTCCTAATCCTTGTCTTCAGTTCATCTTTGATGTTACAAAGAGTTTTGTTGATCTCTCGCTCAACTATATCCCACACATCCAGGAGGTTACAGTCTGAGGAGTTAAGTGGCCAGAATGGGAGGTGGTGATGTTGTTGCAGAAATTGTTTGAAAGCTATGACTGGGTCCTTCTGCGTGTGTATCATGATGCAATGTCCTGTTGCCAGTAGTAGTATTTATTCTGAAACTCACTAAAGGAATGTCGTTGGAATTTCATTTGGCATCCTTCTATTTTAAAAGATATTTAGCACATTATTTCCATTGTTAAAGAAGGTGAGATCAATACTGTTTTCCAGATGTTTTATATAGAGATGTAGTGGACCTTCAGGTGAAGATGTGAAGAGATATCAGAAGGTTAAAATTTCCTACTAGCCGGTCCAGCTACATGAGAATGTTGGACTTTAATTAAGTCCAAAGAAGACAAAGAAAACAAACAAGACCGATATATATATATATATTAATAACAAGTTAAACAAAGATATGGACAGTTACATAGCTTTTGTGTGGAGAAATAATGTGTGTGTGTTGTGAGTGTTCGTACGTACATGTATTGTTCTTGGCGTGTTCCCAGGATTTGGTAAACGCTGTATCTGTGAGAGGTCAGGTATTGGTGTTAGTTGAAAAGAGAGATTTACCTCATCTCCATGCAAGGTGGCGGCCCAAGACCTAAGTGGAAAAGAGAGATCGAGGCGAAGAATCAGCCAGTATTTATAGCCAGGGGGGGAGAGACCCCTGCTGAAGGATTAAGGAGCTGAGGAGGAGCTAAATCCGACAGAGAGATTCTCTCACAGCAAAATGTTTTCAGAATTTCAAAATGTTTATATATATATATATATATATATATATATATATATATATATAACGCTATATGTTAAATGGTTAATCGTCATTAACCCTGGTGAGTACCTGGATGACTGACAACTTGGGAATAACAGCTGTTGTTACCTTGGATGTGCAGGTGTAGCAATGGATAATGCTACAGAATTAGAAATCAGAGACTGCTGATTGTATCAAGTTTAGGTATGTTATATAGACTTATATGTAAATACTCATGGGAAATGTATGATTCCACCTCTTCTTCCCCAAGCTATGGGTTAATTAGTAAGACTTGCATCACAAAAATCAAAAAACATTCTTACCATCTAAAAATATTTTCTAGCTTTAATATGCTGGTTTCATAAGCAGTAGACAATCAATGAATCACTGAATCAATCTATATATATATATATATATATATATATGGATATAGAGTATATACACTAGGAACGCACAGTGAGGTAATGGATAGCGGCTCGGATTGAGGAATCGGAGAGCCAAATTCAAAATCCATTTGAATCCATTACATTCACTTCTGTACTAATAACCTTGGGAAAGGTATGAATCTCTTCTTCTCCCTCCAACTATGGGTAAATAGCAAGACAGACTGGTTTCTATAGCCTTGGATGGCAACTGGTCTAGGAGAAGGACAACTCTGAATTCAAAACCTGCGGAGGGTCGTTTGGGGACCTTGTGGCATTCGTTGCACCAGGTCCCTGTATTCGTCCCTCCAAAAAGTGTGGATGGCCCTGCACAAAGCCTTCACCACTATAATCAAATCCTGTGTGGCTGTCGGGCTTTCAGTTTCTGGGAACTGATCTGTCTGACCCTCATACGTCGAGTTCGACGGGAGAGTCCATCAAATATATAGTAAAGGTAATAAATCTGTCAGTCTTTCGATACATGACTGACAAGGCAGATTTTTTCCCAAAGTAGGTTGCTATTTCTTCCACTGGTAGACCAGTTGCCATCCAAGGCTATAGAACCCGGTCTGTCCTGCTATTTACCCATAGCTGGAGTGAGAAGAGGATTGATACTTTTCCAAAGAGTATTAGCATGTAAGTGAATATCAGTCAGTAATGTGACATACGTGACACATGCTTAGGCGATCATGTATCTTTCAATACATGATTTACGAGACAGATTATTTCCTGCAGTAGGTTACCATTTCTTTCTGTGGTAGACCAGTTGCCATCCAAGGCTACAGAACCTGGTCTGTCCTGCTATTTACCCATAGATCGGGGCGAGAAGATGGGGATTCATACCTTTCCCAAGGTTATTAGTACAGAAGTGAATGTAATGGATTCAAATGGATTTTGAACTCGGCTCTCCAATTCCTCAATCAGAGCCGCTATCCATTACCCCACTGTGCGTCCCTAGTCTACATACTCTATATCCATTACTCCACCCTGTCTATGTACAAGGGTTGAATAAGATGGGCAAAGTTTTCATCAGTTGAAATAGGTTTATACCTCATATGAGGTAATTTTAATTTTCATAGTTTACTACTATATATATATATATATATATATATATATATGTATATGAATGGAGGAATACTAAGTATTCCTTTATTTTAATATTTAACAGTTTGGCACTGCCGATTTTTTATATCGTGCGTTTTTTTTTATATAAACGTTTTCTGGTCAAGTTTAGATTTGACTGGACAAAACTGTTTTATATATATATATATATATATATATATATATATATATATATATATATATGAATGGAGGAATACTAAGTATTCCTCTATTTTAATATCTAACAGTTTGGCACTGCCGATTTTTTATATCCAGCGTTTTTTTTTATATAAACATTTTTTTGGCCAAGTTTAGATTTGACCGGACAAAACTGCTTTATTGTTATATATATATATATATATATATATATATATATATATGTGTGTGTGTGTGTGTGATTTTATATATTTCTGCTGATATATAAACATAATTTTCGGTTTATATTTGTCTCTTTCTTTTATATCTATCTTTCTGCCTGTCTCTGTTGATCGTTACTTTCTTCTCTCTGTTGATATCCATCACTCTGTCTTCCTTCATTTCCATCTTAACATTGTCTCTTTTTCGTTCTTATTGTTTACTCTTGTCCATTTCTTGCCACCCTTTCTTTCTTACTCTCTCTTTCTTTCTAACTGTATCGTGCCATTAGTTATTTCCTCCTTTCTCTTCTTTTATTGCATCCCTCCCTCTCACTCTCTTCTAATCTTTCTTGCTGCTTTTTCTTTCTCTCATCGATCGATCACTGCTAGTCAAAGGTTATGATCAATTATCATTATCTATATAATAACCCTATTGTTTTATTAGCACTAGTCCTGCTACTTTTTGAATAGACCTTGTATATGTATATATATATATATATATATATATATATATATATATCTATATTTATTTAAAGACATTTATATTATGTTTAACGTTCTTTTTATAGATACAAGTATTTAAGCAAATGCTCTGTTTTATAATAAACAGTATTAAATAACATTTACCGGCCTGAATGTCCGAGAAATTTTCATAGAAAATTTTTCACTCTCCGACAGGAATCGAACCTGTATCCTATACAGAACCATCATCGCGTGATGTGCCTTAACCATTCGGCCACACAATGATGGTTCCGTATAGGATACAGGTTCGATTCCTGTCGGAGAGTGAAAAATTTTCTATGAAAATTTCTCGGACATTCAGGCCGGTAAATGTTATTTAATACTGTTTATTATAAAAAACAGAGCATTTGCTTAAATACTTGTATCTATAAAAAGAACGTTAAACATAATATAAATGTCTTTAAATAAATTGTTGGACTATGTCCAATTCTAAAAGATATATATCTATATATATATAGTAGTAAACCATGTAACCCAAAATTACCTCATATGAGGTATAGATCTATTTCAAGAGATGAAATAACTTAAAACTGAAATAAAGGGAGATAATATGCCTAAATTATATATATATATATATATATATATATATATATATATAATTTAGGTATATTGTGTCTCTTTATTTCAGTTTTAATCCTTTCAAGTCTACAGTTTAATTTTTTGATGGCTGTAAAAAATTGATTAAGAAAAATTCCAAAATTTTCTTTCAAATAATTTTTATTTTCCAAGTACTTTCAGTCTAAGACCATCTTCAGAAGCTGCATATCTCTGGATGTGTTTTGTGTTAACGCCATTAATTTAAAATATGTGTTTTTTTACCTCTATGCAAGGAAGGTATACTATTTACATTATTCGGACTATTGTCCTCACCTTTGTCGCCATATTTATTACATTTCGGCCGTTGTACGCTCTGGCCTTCTTCAGGTTGTTGGAATGTCAAACTAAACCCTTTATTTCACTCACTGGGGTAGACTGTTCTAGTTCCACATGCCATGTTTAATGGATGTCAGTTATCAGTTATCTCCTGTTAATTCCCCTCTCTCAGTTCTCCACTGTCTTAACCAGGTATTGAACTCACACTCTTTGGGTCTTGTCACTGGATCTAACTAACGCCTTTATCCACTGTGCCATGTGTAGACAGATACTCAAGGAAGGTAACTCGTGTAATTTTTTTTTTCTAAAATACTTGGGAAAATAAAAATTATTTGCATAAGTAAGTGTAAGAAGTGAGGTTCCTGGAGCTATGCAGGAAAGACAACCTCTTTTGTCTCTGCGAACAGGGTTGTAATGTGGAAAATAATTCATCACCTGTTAGGCCACGGAGACACTTTTGATCACCTGTGCCTGCTTTAAAATAGCAGCACCACTTCCAGATTGATCTAGCTCTTGTAATGTTGGAGTACAACAACGTCAGATAATTATTGGAGTTGTACAATTAACAAACCTTTTTTTCCAACATCTTTAGCAGTAGATCAGATATATGAGTTCTAATTGTGGTCTGGAGAGAGTCCTAAAAGACAAGCAGACTCTCTAATGATAATAGAAATATTAGCCGTTTCCTTATAAGGAAACATTCAAAATTCACTGACCAAGCAAACACTGCTATTTTTGATTGAAATATAATATCTATTTAAACATTTTTTGGGGAAAATATGTTTCTTAAATCCACTAACAGTTATTTTATAAATTTCAACAGAAAATAACACTGGCTGATTGATTAGTGAATACTGAATACTTACATTATATTTAACTTTCCAACCAATTTGCTGTTTTAATTTTTACATTTTAATCAGTTCTTTTTGTAACACTAAAAAGATATTTACCAGACAGTATCCACGTTGTTGGAGTTTGTGAACGCATCTTTGTTACACCGAACCCTACCAGCATCAACAAGTCGAACAGATTAGGTTTCATGAAGACACCCTGCCAAAAACTGGGACTTCTTGGAACTGACCCTAATTCCCCAGGAATTTTCCATGACCAGAAGTGAAAACGCTGTGAAATGGTATCAGGATGTGTCGGGGTTGTTAACAGCACCACTTTAAACAGAAATAGTAAAAGGGCACTCCAAGTGTCCACTAGTGGGAGTTGAGTCACTTTAGTCATCGGCGAAGAAAGCGAAGGACAATTAGACTCTTTTGACAGATATTTTTCTCAAGGGCCTAATGAGCAACGCCCAAGAAGATCTGGCAAGATACCAACCATTTTATCTTCTGTCCGGCATTCTGACTCTCATGTCACCATTGAGGAAGGAGGCAAATTAACATTGGCGCATGGAGAGATCATTTTGACAGGAGGGGGAGATGCATACTTTTCGTTTCGGTGCTT
>CAXIWW010000030.1:52500-142500 GCA_964036315.1 Acanthosepion esculentum | reverse complement strand
CTTTTCTTAGCATGTTATAAGATTGGATTACTCTTTAGCCTAGTATCATATTTCACCACTATGGACTCGTTCTGCGTTAAGAAAGACAGAAATGTAAATTCTATGCTAACAGTTTCTTCCCTTGCAGTTCTCGCTTGTGGAACTCTCTTTCGGCACCTTGATTTCCAACTTTGATGTTCGAAAATTTAAATGCAACGTAAATCGTTATTTTCTGTCTTCTTATTTCCTGTTCTTTCATTATTTTCTCACCATAATAAGGTTTTCTCATATTCTTTCACACTCATTAACCCGCTTTTGTCTTAACGGCTTTATTGCCATGTTTGTGGTTAAATGATTAAGAAATCTACCTCACGTGTTTTTGTAAATAGATAGCAGAGCCAAAACTGGGAGGGATGACGAAAAGATAAACCTTTATAAGGGCTACAAAGGATGGGAATTTGTAAAGGGACATAATCGCCCATGACCTGAAGGGATATGGCATATATAAACGGTAGGGTTGACTCAGTCTTCTTTTTTTGGATGGTAACTTGACTATGAAGAGGAGATTTTAGACTGCTAACCTCTGTCCTGACTCTTTCCAACCTTTAATATGCCACTGGATCTGAGGGCATAGGTGACCATGACCTTCAGTGCAATATCAATCGTTGCCTTCTTTCTTTTTAATTTCTCTGCTTTTATTGTTCTCCCTCATTAATAACTTTTGGTATCATATTCTTTCACACTGAGTAACACCTTGGCTCTTAGCTGCCTTATTGCCTTCTTTGAAAGTGAAATGATTAAAAAGAATTATGTGGCATTGAATGCTGGACAATTCTCTCTCTCTCATTAGAAGAGTTTTGAGTTACTAAGAAACAAAAAAAGTGTGCTGAACTGCTATGTAACATCAATCCTCCCATATGGCAGTGAATGTTGGACAATTTCCTCAAAGATGAAGAGGATACTTGAAGCTATAAAAACAAAGGAAATATTTCTGAAATGTATGTAATATCAGTCATCCTATATGGCAGTGAATGTGGGACAATTTCCACAAAGATGAAGAGGATACCTGAATCTACAAAAACAAAGAAAATATTTCTGAACTGCTATGTAATATCAGTCATCCTATATGGCAGTGAATGTGGGACAATTTCCACAAAGATGAAGAGGATACCTGAATCTACAAAAACAAAGAAAATATTTCTGAAATGCTATGTAATATCAGTCGTCCTATATGGCAGTGAATGTGGGACAATTTCCACAAAGATGAAGAGGATACCTGAATCTACAAAAACAAAGAAAATATTTCTGAACTGCTATGTAATATCAGTCATCCTATATGGCAGTGAATGTGGGACAATTTCCACAAAGATGAAGAGGATACCTGAATCTACAAAAACAAAGAAAATATTTCTGAACTGCTATGTAATATCAGTCATCCTATATGGCAGTGAATGTGGGACAATTTCCACAAAGATGAAGAGGATACCTGAATCTACAAAAACAAAGAAAATATTTCTGAAATGTATGTAATATCAGTCATCCTATATGGCAGTGAATGTGGGACAATTTCCACAAAGATGAAGAGGATACCTGAATCTACAAAAACAAAGAAAATATTTCTGAACTGCTATGTAATATCAGTCATCCTATATGGCAGTGAATGTGGGACAATTTCCACAAAGATGAAGAGGATACCTGAATCTACAAAAACAAAGAAAATATTTCTGAACTGCTATGTAATATCAGTCATCCTATATGGTAGTGAATGTTGGACAATTTCCACAAAGATGAAGAGGATACCTGAATCTACAAAAACAAAGAAAATATTTCTGAAATGCTATGTAATATCAGTCATCCTATATGGTAGTGAATGTGGGACAATTTCCACAAAGATGAAGAGGATACCTGAATCTACAAAAACAAAGAAAATATTTCTGAAATGCTATGTAATATCAGTCATCCTATATGGCAGTGAATGTGGGACAATTTCCACAAAGATGAAGAGGATACCTGAATCTACAAAAACAAAGAAAATATTTCTGAACTGCTATGTAATATCAGTCATCCTATATGGCAGTGAATGTGGGACAATTTCCACAAAGATGAAGAGGATACCTGAATCTACAAAAACAAAGAAAATATTTCTGAAATGCTATGTAATATCAGTCATCCTATATGGCAGTGAATGTGGGACAATTTCCACAAAGATGAAGAGGATACCTGAATCTACAAAAACAAAGAAAATATTTCTGAAATGCTATGTAATATCAGTCATCCTATATGGCAGTGAATGTGGGACAATTTCCACAAAGATGAAGAGGATACCTGAAAACTACAAAAACAAAGAAAATATTTCTGAACTGCTATGTAATATCAGTCATCCTATATGGCAGTGAATGTGGGACAATTTCCACAAAGATGAAGAGGATACCTGAAACTACAAAAACAAAGAAAATATTTCTGAAATGCTATGTAATATCAGTCATCCTATATGGCAGTGAATGTGGGACAATTTCCACAAAGATGAAGAGGATACCTGAATCTACAAAAACAAAGAAAATATTTCTGAACTGCTATGTAATATCAGTCGTCCTATATGGCAGTGAATGTGGGACAATTTCCACAAAGATGAAGAGGATACCTGAAACTACAAAAACAAAGAAAATATTTCTGAACTGCTATGTAATATCAGTCGTCCTATATGGCAGTGAATGTGGGACAATTTCCACAAAGATGAAGAGGATACCTGAAACTACAAAAACAAAGAAAATATTTCTGAACTGCTATGTAATATCAGTCGTCCTATATGGCAGTGAATGTGGGACAATTTCCACAAAGATGAAGAGGATACCTGAAACTACAAAAACAAAGAAAATATTTCTGAACTGCTATGTAATATCAGTCGTCCTATATGGCAGTGAATGTGGGACAATTTCCACAAAGATGAAGAGGATACCTGAAACTACTAAAACAAAGAAAATATTTCTGAACTGCTATGTAATATCAGTCATCCTATATGGCAGTGAATGTGGGACAATTTCCACAAAGATGAAGAGGATACCTGAAACTACAAAAACAAAGAAAATATTTCTGAACTGCTATGTAATATCAGTCGTCCTATATGTCAGTGAATGTGAGACAATTTCCACAAAGATGAAGAGGATACCTGAATCTACAAAAACAAAGAAAATATTTCTGAACTGCTATGTAATATCAGTCGTCCTATATGGCAGTGAATGTGGGACAATTTCCTCAAAGATGAAGAGGATACCTGAAACTACAAAAACAAAGAAAATATTTCTGAACTGCTATGTAATATCAGTCGTCCTATATGGCAGTGAATGTTGGACAATTTCCTCAAAGATGAAGAGGATACCTGAAACTACAAAAACAAAGAAAATATTTCTGAACTGCTATGTAATATCAGTCATCCTATATGGCAGTGAATGTGGGACAATTTCCACAAAGATGAAGAGGATACCTGAAACTACAAAAACAAAGAAAATATTTCTGAACTGCTATGTAATATCAGTCGTCCTATATGGCAGTGAATGTGGGACAATTTCCACAAAGATGAAGAGGATACCTGAAACTACAAAAACAAAGAAAATATTTCTGAACTGCTATGTAATATCAGTCGTCCTATATGGCAGTGAATGTTGGACAATTTCCTCAAAGATGAAGAGGATACCTGAATCTACAAAAACAAAGAAAATATTTCTGAACTGCTATGTAATATCAGTCATCCTATATGGCAGTGAATGTGGGACAATTTCCACAAAGATGAAGAGGATACCTGAATCTACAAAAACAAAGAAAATATTTCTGAACTGCTATGTAATATCAGTCGTCCTATATGGCAGTGAATGTGGGACAATTTCCACAAAGATGAAGAGGATACCTGAAACTACAAAAACAAAGAAAATATTTCTGAACTGCTATGTAATATCAGTCGTCCTATATGGCAGTGAATGTGGGACAATTTCCACAAAGATGAAGAGGATACCTGAAACTACAAAAACAAAGAAAATATTTCTGAACTGCTATGTAATATCAGTCGTCCTATATGGCAGTGAATGTGGGACAATTTCCACAAAGATGAAGAGGATACCTGAAACTACAAAAACAAAGAAAATATTTCTGAACTGCTATGTAATATCAGTCGTCCTATATGGCAGTGAATGTGGGACAATTTCCACAAAGATGAAGAGGATACCTGAAACTACAAAAACAAAGAAAATATTTCTGAACTGCTATGTAATATCAGTCGTCCTATATGGCAGTGAATGTGGGACAATTTCCACAAAGATGAAGAGGATACCTGAAACTACAAAAACAAAGAAAATATTTCTGAACTGCTATGTAATATCAGTCGTCCTATATGTCAGTGAATGTGAGACAATTTCCACAAAGATGAAGAGGATACCTGAATCTACAAAAACAAAGAAAATATTTCTGAACTGCTATGTAATATCAGTCGTCCTATATGGCAGTGAATGTGGGACAATTTCCTCAAAGATGAAGAGGATACCTGAAACTACAAAAACAAAGAAAATATTTCTGAACTGCTATGTAATATCAGTCGTCCTATATGGCAGTGAATGTTGGACAATTTCCTCAAAGATGAAGAGGATACCTGAAACTACAAAAACAAAGAAAATATTTCTGAACTGCTATGTAATATCAGTCATCCTATATGGCAGTGAATGTGGGACAATTTCCACAAAGATGAAGAGGATACCTGAAACTACAAAAACAAAGAAAATATTTCTGAACTGCTATGTAATATCAGTCGTCCTATATGGCAGTGAATGTGGGACAATTTCCACAAAGATGAAGAGGATACCTGAAACTACAAAAACAAAGAAAATATTTCTGAACTGCTATGTAATATCAGTCGTCCTATATGGCAGTGAATGTTGGACAATTTCCTCAAAGATGAAGAGGATACCTGAATCTACAAAAACAAAGAAAATATTTCTGAACTGCTATGTAATATCAGTCGTCCTATATGGCAGTGAATGTGGGACAATTTCCACAAAGATGAAGAGGATACCTGAAACTACAAAAACAAAGAAAATATTTCTGAACTGCTATGTAATATCAGTCGTCCTATATGGCAGTGAATGTTGGACAATTTCCACAAAGATGAAGAGGATACCTGAAACTACAAAAACAAAGAAAATATTTCTGAACTGCTATGTAATATCAGTCGTCCTATATGTCAGTGAATGTGAGACAATTTCCACAAAGATGAAGAGGATACCTGAATCTACAAAAACAAAGAAAATATTTCTGAACTGCTATGTAATATCAGTCGTCCTATATGGCAGTGAATGTTGGACAATTTCCTCAAAGATGAAGAGGATACCTGAATCTACAAAAACAAAGAAAATATTTCTGAACTGCTATGTAATATCAGTCGTCCTATATGGCAGTGAATGTGGGACAATTTCCACAAAGATGAAGAGGATACCCGAAACTGCAAAAACAAAGAAAATATTTCTGAACTGCTATGTAATATCAGTCGTCCTATATGGCAGTGAATGTGGGACAATTTCCACAAAGATGAAGAGGATACCTGAAACTACAAAAACAAAGAAAATATTTCTGAACTGCTATGTAATATCAGTCATCCTATATGGCAGTGAATGTTGGACAATTTCCTCAAAGATGAAGAGGATACCTGAATCTACTAAAACAAAGAAAATATTTCTGAACTGCTATGTAATATCAGTCATCCTATATGGCAGTGAATGTTGGACAATTTCCTCAAAGATGAAGAGGATACCTGAATCTACAAAAACAAAGAAAATATTTCTGAACTGCTATGTAATATCAGTCGTCCTATATGGCAGTGAATGTGGGACAATTTCCTCAAAGATGAAGAGGATACCTGAAACTACAAAAACAAAGAAAATATTTCTGAACTGCTATGTAATATCAGTCGTCCTATATGGCAGTGAATGTGGGACAATTTCCACAAAGATGAAGAGGATACCTGAAACTACAAAAACAAAGAAAATATTTCTGAACTGCTATGTAATATCAGTCGTCCTATATGGCAGTGAATGTTGGACAATTTCCACAAAGATGAAGAGGATACCTGAATCTACAAAAACAAAGAAAATATTTCTGAAATGCTATGTAATATCAGTCGTCCTATATGGCAGTGAATGTTGGACAATTTCCACAAAGATGAAGAGGATACCTGAAACTACAAAAACAAAGAAAATATTTCTGAAATGCTATGTAATATCAGTCGTCCTATATGGCAGTGAATGTGGGACAATTTCCACAAAGATGAAGAGGATACCTGAATCTACAAAAACAAAGAAAATATTTCTGAAATGCTATGTAATATCAGTCATCCTATATGGCAGTGAATGTGGGACAATTTCCACAAAGATGAAGAGGATACCTGAATCTACAAAAACAAAGAAAATATTTCTGAAATGCTATGTAATATCAGTCGTCCTATATGGCAGTGAATGTGGGACAATTTCCACAAAGATGAAGAGGATACCTGAATCTACAAAAACAAAGAAAATATTTCTGAACTGCTATGTAATATCAGTCGTCCTATATGGCAGTGAATGTGGGACAATTTCCACAAAGATGAAGAGGATACCTGAAACTACAAAAACAAAGAAAATATTTCTGAACTGCTATGTAATATCAGTCGTCCTATATGGCAGTGAATGTTGGACAATTTCCACAAAGATCAAGAGGATACCTGAATCTACAAAAACAAAGAAAATATTTCTGAACTGCTATGTAATATCAGTCGTCCTATATGTCAGTGAATGTGAGACAATTTCCAGAAAGATGAAGAGGATACCTGAATCTACAAAAACAAAGAAAATATTTCTGAACTGCTATGTAATATCAGTCGTCCTATATGGCAGTGAATGTGGGACAATTTCCACAAAGATGAAGAGGATACCTGAAACTACTAAAACAAAGAAAATATTTCTGAACTGCTATGTAATATCAGTCATCCTATATGGCAGTGAATGTGGGACAATTTCCACAAAGATGAAGAGGATACCTGAAACTACAAAAACAAAGAAAATATTTCTGAACTGCTATGTAATATCAGTCGTCCTATATGGCAGTGAATGTGGGACAATTTCCACAAAGATGAAGAGGATACCTGAAACTACAAAAACAAAGAAAATATTTCTGAACTGCTATGTAATATCAGTCGTCCTATATGGCAGTGAATGTTGGACAATTTCCTCAAAGATGAAGAGGATACCTGAATCTACAAAAACAAAGAAAATATTTCTGAACTGCTATGTAATATCAGTCATCCTATATGGCAGTGAATGTGGGACAATTTCCACAAAGATGAAGAGGATACCTGAATCTACAAAAACAAAGAAAATATTTCTGAACTGCTATGTAATATCAGTCGTCCTATATGGCAGTGAATGTGGGACAATTTCCACAAAGATGAAGAGGATACCTGAAACTACAAAAACAAAGAAAATATTTCTGAACTGCTATGTAATATCAGTCGTCCTATATGGCAGTGAATGTGGGACAATTTCCACAAAGATGAAGAGGATACCTGAAACTACAAAAACAAAGAAAATATTTCTGAACTGCTATGTAATATCAGTCGTCCTATATGGCAGTGAATGTGGGACAATTTCCACAAAGATGAAGAGGATACCTGAAACTACAAAAACAAAGAAAATATTTCTGAACTGCTATGTAATATCAGTCGTCCTATATGGCAGTGAATGTGGGACAATTTCCACAAAGATGAAGAGGATACCTGAAACTACAAAAACAAAGAAAATATTTCTGAACTGCTATGTAATATCAGTCGTCCTATATGGCAGTGAATGTGGGACAATTTCCACAAAGATGAAGAGGATACCTGAAACTACAAAAACAAAGAAAATATTTCTGAACTGCTATGTAATATCAGTCGTCCTATATGTCAGTGAATGTGAGACAATTTCCACAAAGATGAAGAGGATACCTGAATCTACAAAAACAAAGAAAATATTTCTGAACTGCTATGTAATATCAGTCGTCCTATATGGCAGTGAATGTGGGACAATTTCCTCAAAGATGAAGAGGATACCTGAAACTACAAAAACAAAGAAAATATTTCTGAACTGCTATGTAATATCAGTCGTCCTATATGGCAGTGAATGTTGGACAATTTCCTCAAAGATGAAGAGGATACCTGAAACTACAAAAACAAAGAAAATATTTCTGAACTGCTATGTAATATCAGTCATCCTATATGGCAGTGAATGTGGGACAATTTCCACAAAGATGAAGAGGATACCTGAAACTACAAAAACAAAGAAAATATTTCTGAACTGCTATGTAATATCAGTCGTCCTATATGGCAGTGAATGTGGGACAATTTCCACAAAGATGAAGAGGATACCTGAAACTACAAAAACAAAGAAAATATTTCTGAACTGCTATGTAATATCAGTCGTCCTATATGGCAGTGAATGTTGGACAATTTCCTCAAAGATGAAGAGGATACCTGAATCTACAAAAACAAAGAAAATATTTCTGAACTGCTATGTAATATCAGTCGTCCTATATGGCAGTGAATGTGGGACAATTTCCACAAAGATGAAGAGGATACCTGAAACTACAAAAACAAAGAAAATATTTCTGAACTGCTATGTAATATCAGTCGTCCTATATGGCAGTGAATGTTGGACAATTTCCACAAAGATGAAGAGGATACCTGAAACTACAAAAACAAAGAAAATATTTCTGAACTGCTATGTAATATCAGTCGTCCTATATGTCAGTGAATGTGAGACAATTTCCACAAAGATGAAGAGGATACCTGAATCTACAAAAACAAAGAAAATATTTCTGAACTGCTATGTAATATCAGTCGTCCTATATGGCAGTGAATGTTGGACAATTTCCTCAAAGATGAAGAGGATACCTGAATCTACAAAAACAAAGAAAATATTTCTGAACTGCTATGTAATATCAGTCGTCCTATATGGCAGTGAATGTGGGACAATTTCCACAAAGATGAAGAGGATACCCGAAACTGCAAAAACAAAGAAAATATTTCTGAACTGCTATGTAATATCAGTCGTCCTATATGGCAGTGAATGTGGGACAATTTCCACAAAGATGAAGAGGATACCTGAAACTACAAAAACAAAGAAAATATTTCTGAACTGCTATGTAATATCAGTCATCCTATATGGCAGTGAATGTTGGACAATTTCCTCAAAGATGAAGAGGATACCTGAATCTACTAAAACAAAGAAAATATTTCTGAACTGCTATGTAATATCAGTCATCCTATATGGCAGTGAATGTTGGACAATTTCCTCAAAGATGAAGAGGATACCTGAATCTACAAAAACAAAGAAAATATTTCTGAACTGCTATGTAATATCAGTCGTCCTATATGGCAGTGAATGTGGGACAATTTCCTCAAAGATGAAGAGGATACCTGAAACTACAAAAACAAAGAAAATATTTCTGAACTGCTATGTAATATCAGTCGTCCTATATGGCAGTGAATGTTGGACAATTTCCACAAAGATGAAGAGGATACCTGAATCTACAAAAACAAAGAAAATATTTCTGAAATGCTATGTAATATCAGTCGTCCTATATGGCAGTGAATGTTGGACAATTTCCACAAAGATGAAGAGGATACCTGAAACTACAAAAACAAAGAAAATATTTCTGAAATGCTATGTAATATCAGTCGTCCTATATGGCAGTGAATGTGGGACAATTTCCACAAAGATGAAGAGGATACCTGAATCTACAAAAACAAAGAAAATATTTCTGAACTGCTATGTAATATCAGTCATCCTATATGGCAGTGAATGTGGGACAATTTCCACAAAGATGAAGAGGATACCTGAATCTACAAAAACAAAGAAAATATTTCTGAAATGCTATGTAATATCAGTCGTCCTATATGGCAGTGAATGTGGGACAATTTCCACAAAGATGAAGAGGATACCTGAATCTACAAAAACAAAGAAAATATTTCTGAACTGCTATGTAATATCAGTCGTCCTATATGGCAGTGAATGTGGGACAATTTCCACAAAGATGAAGAGGATACCTGAAACTACAAAAACAAAGAAAATATTTCTGAACTGCTATGTAATATCAGTCGTCCTATATGGCAGTGAATGTTGGACAATTTCCACAAAGATCAAGAGGATACCTGAATCTACAAAAACAAAGAAAATATTTCTGAACTGCTATGTAATATCAGTCGTCCTATATGTCAGTGAATGTGAGACAATTTCCAGAAAGATGAAGAGGATACCTGAATCTACAAAAACAAAGAAAATATTTCTGAACTGCTATGTAATATCAGTCGTCCTATATGGCAGTGAATGTGGGACAATTTCCTCAAAGATGAAGAGGATACCTGAAACTACAAAAACAAAGAAAATATTTCTGAACTGCTATGTAATATCAGTCGTCCTATATGGCAGTGAATGTGGGACAATTTCCTCAAAGATGAAGAGGATACCTGAAACTACAAAAACAAAGAAAATATTTCTGAACTGCTATGTAATATCAGTCGTCCTATATGGCAGTGAATGTTGGACAATTTCCTCAAAGATGAAGAGGATACCTGAAACTACAAAAACAAAGAAAATATTTCTGAACTGCTATGTAATATCAGTCATCCTATATGGCAGTGAATGTGGGACAATTTCCACAAAGATGAAGAGGATACCTGAAACTACAAAAACAAAGAAAATATTTCTGAACTGCTATGTAATATCAGTCGTCCTATATGGCAGTGAATGTGGGACAATTTCCACAAAGATGAAGAGGATACCTGAAACTACAAAAACAAAGAAAATATTTCTGAACTGCTATGTAATATCAGTCGTCCTATATGGCAGTGAATGTTGGACAATTTCCTCAAAGTTGAAGAGGATACCTGAATCTACAAAAACAAAGAAAATATTTCTGAACTGCTATGTAATATCAGTCGTCCTATATGGCAGTGAATGTTGGACAATTTCCACAAAGATGAAGAGGATACCTGAAACTACAAAAACAAAGAAAATATTTCTGAAATGCTATGTAATATCAGTCATCCTATATGGCAGTGAATGTGGGACAATTTCCACAAAGATGAAGAGGATACCTGAATCTACAAAAACAAAGAAAATATTTCTGAACTGCTATGTAATATCAGTCGTCCTATATGGCAGTGAATGTGGGACAATTTCCACAAAGATGAAGAGGATACCTGAAACTACAAAAACAAAGAAAATATTTCTGAACTGCTATGTAATATCAGTCGTCCTATATGGCAGTGAATGTGGGACAATTTCCACAAAGATGAAGAGGATACCTGAAACTACAAAAACAAAGAAAATATTTCTGAACTGCTATGTAATATCGGTCGTCCTATATGGCAGTGAATGTGGGACAATTTCCACAAAGATGAAGAGGATACCTGAATCTACAAAAACAAAGAAAATATTTCTGAACTGCTATGTAATATCGGTCGTCCTATATGGCAGTGAATGTGGGACAATTTCCACAAAGATGAAGAGGATACCTGAAACTACAAAAACAAAGAAAATATTTCTGAACTGCTATGTAATATCAGTCGTCCTATATGGCAGTGAATGTGGGACAATTTCCACAAAGATGAAGAGGATACCTGAAACTACAAAAACAAAGAAAATATTTCTGAAATTCTATGTAATATCGGTCATCCTATATGGCAGTGAATGTGGGACAATTTCCACAAAGATGAAGAGGATACCTGAAACTACAAAAACAAAGAAAATATTTCTGAACTGCTATGTAATATCAGTCGTCCTATATAGCAGTGAATGTGGGACAATTTCCACAAAGATGAAGAGGATACCTGAAACTACAAAAACAAAGAAAATATTTCTGAAATTCTATGTAATATCGGTCGTCCTATATGGTAGTGAATGTGGGACAATTTCCACAAAGATGAAGAGGATACCTGAATCTACAAAAACAAAGAAAATATTTCTGAACTGCTATGTAATATCAGTCGTCCTATATGGCAGTGAATGTGGGACAATTTCCTCAAAGATGAAGAGGATACCTGAAACTACAAAAACAAAGAAAATATTTCTGAACTGCTATGTAATATCAGTCGTCCTATATGGCAGTGAATGTGGGACAATTTCCACAAAGATGAAGAGGATACCTGAAACTACAAAAACAAAGAAAATATTTCTGAACTGCTATGTAATATCAGTCGTCCTATATGGCAGTGAATGTGGGACAATTTCCACAAAGATGAAGAGGATACCTGAAACTACAAAAACAAAGAAAATATTTCTGAACTGCTATGTAATATCAGTCGTCCTATATGGCAGTGAATGTGGGACAATTTCCACAAAGATGAAGAGGATACCTGAAACTACAAAAACAAAGAAAATATTTCTGAACTGCTATGTAATATCAGTCGTCCTATATGGCAGTGAATGTGGGACAATTTCCACAAAGATGAAGAGGATACCTGAAACTACAAAAACAAAGAAAATATTTCTGAACTGCTATGTAATATCAGTCGTCCTATATGGCAGTGAATGTGGGACAATTTCCACAAAGATGAAGAGGATACCTGAATCTACAAAAACAAAGAAAATATTTCTGAACTGCTATGTAATATCAGTCGTCCTATATGGCAGTGAATGTGGGACAATTTCCACAAAGATGAAGAGGATACCTGAATCTACAAAAACAAAGAAAATATTTCTGAACTGCTATGTAATATCAGTCGTCCTATATGGCAGTGAATGTGGGACAATTTCCACAAAGATGAAGAGGATACCTGAATCTACAAAAACAAAGAAAATATTTCTGAACTGCTATGTAATATCAGTCGTCCTATATGGCAGTGAATGTGGGACAATTTCCACAAAGATGAAGAGGATACCTGAAACTACAAAAACAAAGAAAATATTTCTGAACTGCTATGTAATATCAGTCGTCCTATATGGCAGTGAATGTGGGACAATTTCCACAAAGATGAAGAGGATACCTGAATCTACAAAAACAAAGAAAATATTTCTGAACTGCTATGTAATATCAGTCGTCCTATATGGCAGTGAATGTGGGACAATTTCCACAAAGATGAAGAGGATACCTGAATCTACAAAAACAAAGAAAATATTTCTGAACTGCTATGTAATATCAGTCGTCCTATATGGCAGTGAATGTGGGACAATTTCCACAAAGATGAAGAGGATACCTGAATCTACAAAAACAAAGAAAATATTTCTGAACTGCTATGTAATATCAGTCGTCCTATATGGCAGTGAATGTGGGACAATTTCCACAAAGATGAAGAGGATACCTGAAACTACAAAAACAAAGAAAATATTTCTGAACTGCTATGTAATATCAGTCGTCCTATATGGCAGTGAATGTGGGACAATTTCCACAAAGATGAAGAGGATACCTGAAACTACAAAAACAAAGAAAATATTTCTGAACTGCTATGTAATATCTGTCGTCCTATATGGCAGTGAATGTGGGACAATTTCCACAAAGATGAAGAGGATACCTGAAACTACAAAAACAAAGAAAATATTTCTGAACTGCTATGTAATATCAGTCGTCCTATATGGCAGTGAATGTGGGACAATTTCCACAAAGATGAAGAGGATACCTGAAACTACAAAAACAAAGAAAATATTTCTGAACTGCTATGTAATATCAGTCGTCCTATATGGCAGTGAATGTGGGACAATTTCCACAAAGATGAAGAGGATACCTGAAACTACAAAAACAAAGAAAATATTTCTGAACTGCTATGTAATATCAGTCGTCCTATATGGCAGTGAATGTGGGACAATTTCCACAAAGATGAAGAGGATACCTGAATCTACAAAAACAAAGAAAATATTTCTGAACTGCTATGTAATATCAGTCGTCCTATATGGCAGTGAATGTGGGACAATTTCCACAAAGATGAAGAGGATACCTGAAACTACAAAAACAAAGAAAATATTTCTGAACTGCTATGTAATATCAGTCGTCCTATATGGCAGTGAATGTGGGACAATTTCCACAAAGATGAAGAGGATACCTGAAACTACAAAAACAAAGAAAATATTTCTGAAATTCTATGTAATATCGGTCATCCTATATGGCAGTGAATGTGGGACAATTTCCACAAAGATGAAGAGGATACCTGAAACTACAAAAACAAAGAAAATATTTCTGAACTGCTATGTAATATCGGTCGTCCTATATGGCAGTGAATGTGGGACAATTTCCACAAAGATGAAGAGGATACCTGAATCTACAAAAACAAAGAAAATATTTCTGAACTGCTATGTAATATCGGTCGTCCTATATGGCAGTGAATGTGGGACAATTTCCACAAAGATGAAGAGGATACCTGAAACTACAAAAACAAAGAAAATATTTCTGAACTGCTATGTAATATCAGTCGTCCTATATGGCAGTGAATGTGGGACAATTTCCACAAAGATGAAGAGGATACCTGAAACTACAAAAACAAAGAAAATATTTCTGAAATTCTATGTAATATCGGTCATCCTATATGGCAGTGAATGTGGGACAATTTCCACAAAGATGAAGAGGATACCTGAAACTACAAAAACAAAGAAAATATTTCTGAACTGCTATGTAATATCAGTCGTCCTATATGGCAGTGAATGTGGGACAATTTCCACAAAGATGAAGAGGATACCTGAATCTACAAAAACAAAGAAAATATTTCTGAACTGCTATGTAATATCAGTCGTCCTATATGGCAGTGAATGTGGGACAATTTCCACAAAGATGAAGAGGATACCTGAAACTACAAAAACAAAGAAAATATTTCTGAACTGCTATGTAATATCAGTCGTCCTATATGGCAGTGAATGTGGGACAATTTCCACAAAGATGAAGAGGATACCTGAAACTACAAAAACAAAGAAAATATTTCTGAAATTCTATGTAATATCGGTCATCCTATATGGCAGTGAATGTGGGACAATTTCCACAAAGATGAAGAGGATACCTGAAACTACAAAAACAAAGAAAATATTTCTGAACTGCTATGTAATATCGGTCGTCCTATATGGCAGTGAATGTGGGACAATTTCCACAAAGATGAAGAGGATACCTGAATCTACAAAAACAAAGAAAATATTTCTGAACTGCTATGTAATATCGGTCGTCCTATATGGCAGTGAATGTGGGACAATTTCCACAAAGATGAAGAGGATACCTGAAACTACAAAAACAAAGAAAATATTTCTGAACTGCTATGTAATATCAGTCGTCCTATATGGCAGTGAATGTGGGACAATTTCCACAAAGATGAAGAGGATACCTGAAACTACAAAAACAAAGAAAATATTTCTGAAATTCTATGTAATATCGGTCATCCTATATGGCAGTGAATGTGGGACAATTTCCACAAAGATGAAGAGGATACCTGAAACTACAAAAACAAAGAAAATATTTCTGAACTGCTATGTAATATCAGTCGTCCTATATGGCAGTGAATGTGGGACAATTTCCACAAAGATGAAGAGGATACCTGAAACTACAAAAACAAAGAAAATATTTCTGAAATTCTATGTAATATCGGTCGTCCTATATGGTAGTGAATGTGGGACAATTTCCACAAAGATGAAGAGGATACCTGAATCTACAAAAACAAAGAAAATATTTCTGAACTGCTATGTAATATCAGTCGTCCTATATGGCAGTGAATGTGGGACAATTTCCTCAAAGATGAAGAGGATACCTGAAACTACAAAAACAAAGAAAATATTTCTGAACTGCTATGTAATATCAGTCATCCTATATGGTAGTGAATGTGGGACAATTTCCACAAAGATGAAGAGGATACCTGAAACTACAAAAACAAAGAAAATATTTCTGAACTGCTATGTAATATCAGTCGTCCTATATGGCAGTGAATGTGGGACAATTTCCACAAAGATGAAGAGGATACCTGAAACTACAAAAACAAAGAAAATATTTCTGAACTGCTATGTAATATCAGTCGTCCTATATGGCAGTGAATGTGGGACAATTTCCACAAAGATGAAGAGGATACCTGAAACTACAAAAACAAAGAAAATATTTCTGAACTGCTATGTAATATCAGTCGTCCTATATGGCAGTGAATGTGGGACAATTTCCACAAAGATGAAGAGGATACCTGAATCTACAAAAACAAAGAAAATATTTCTGAACTGCTATGTAATATCAGTCGTCCTATATGGCAGTGAATGTGGGACAATTTCCACAAAGATGAAGAGGATACCTGAAACTACAAAAACAAAGAAAATATTTCTGAACTGCTATGTAATATCAGTCGTCCTATATGGCAGTGAATGTGGGACAATTTCCACAAAGATGAAGAGGATACCTGAAACTACAAAAACAAAGAAAATATTTCTGAAATTCTATGTAATATCGGTCATCCTATATGGCAGTGAATGTGGGACAATTTCCACAAAGATGAAGAGGATACCTGAAACTACAAAAACAAAGAAAATATTTCTGAACTGCTATGTAATATCGGTCGTCCTATATGGCAGTGAATGTGGGACAATTTCCACAAAGATGAAGAGGATACCTGAATCTACAAAAACAAAGAAAATATTTCTGAACTGCTATGTAATATCGGTCGTCCTATATGGCAGTGAATGTGGGACAATTTCCACAAAGATGAAGAGGATACCTGAAACTACAAAAACAAAGAAAATATTTCTGAACTGCTATGTAATATCAGTCGTCCTATATGGCAGTGAATGTGGGACAATTTCCACAAAGATGAAGAGGATACCTGAAACTACAAAAACAAAGAAAATATTTCTGAAATTCTATGTAATATCGGTCATCCTATATGGCAGTGAATGTGGGACAATTTCCACAAAGATGAAGAGGATACCTGAAACTACAAAAACAAAGAAAATATTTCTGAACTGCTATGTAATATCAGTCGTCCTATATGGCAGTGAATGTGGGACAATTTCCACAAAGATGAAGAGGATACCTGAATCTACAAAAACAAAGAAAATATTTCTGAACTGCTATGTAATATCAGTCGTCCTATATGGCAGTGAATGTGGGACAATTTCCACAAAGATGAAGAGGATACCTGAAACTACAAAAACAAAGAAAATATTTCTGAACTGCTATGTAATATCAGTCGTCCTATATGGCAGTGAATGTGGGACAATTTCCACAAAGATGAAGAGGATACCTGAAACTACAAAAACAAAGAAAATATTTCTGAAATTCTATGTAATATCGGTCATCCTATATGGCAGTGAATGTGGGACAATTTCCACAAAGATGAAGAGGATACCTGAAACTACAAAAACAAAGAAAATATTTCTGAACTGCTATGTAATATCGGTCGTCCTATATGGCAGTGAATGTGGGACAATTTCCACAAAGATGAAGAGGATACCTGAATCTACAAAAACAAAGAAAATATTTCTGAACTGCTATGTAATATCGGTCGTCCTATATGGCAGTGAATGTGGGACAATTTCCACAAAGATGAAGAGGATACCTGAAACTACAAAAACAAAGAAAATATTTCTGAACTGCTATGTAATATCAGTCGTCCTATATGGCAGTGAATGTGGGACAATTTCCACAAAGATGAAGAGGATACCTGAAACTACAAAAACAAAGAAAATATTTCTGAAATTCTATGTAATATCGGTCATCCTATATGGCAGTGAATGTGGGACAATTTCCACAAAGATGAAGAGGATACCTGAAACTACAAAAACAAAGAAAATATTTCTGAACTGCTATGTAATATCAGTCGTCCTATATGGCAGTGAATGTGGGACAATTTCCACAAAGATGAAGAGGATACCTGAAACTACAAAAACAAAGAAAATATTTCTGAAATTCTATGTAATATCGGTCGTCCTATATGGTAGTGAATGTGGGACAATTTCCACAAAGATGAAGAGGATACCTGAATCTACAAAAACAAAGAAAATATTTCTGAACTGCTATGTAATATCAGTCGTCCTATATGGCAGTGAATGTGGGACAATTTCCTCAAAGATGAAGAGGATACCTGAAACTACAAAAACAAAGAAAATATTTCTGAACTGCTATGTAATATCAGTCATCCTATATGGTAGTGAATGTGGGACAATTTCCACAAAGATGAAGAGGATACCTGAAACTACAAAAACAAAGAAAATATTTCTGAACTGCTATGTAATATCAGTCGTCCTATATGGCAGTGAATGTGGGACAATTTCCACAAAGATGAAGAGGATACCTGAAACTACAAAAACAAAGAAAATATTTCTGAACTGCTATGTAATATCAGTCGTCCTATATGGCAGTGAATGTGGGACAATTTCCTCAAAGATGAAGAGGATACCTGAAACTACAAAAACAAAGAAAATATTTCTGAACTGCTATGTAATATCAGTCATCCTATATGGTAGTGAATGTGGGACAATTTCCACAAAGATGAAGAGGATACCTGAAACTACAAAAACAAAGAAAATATTTCTGAACTGCTATGTAATATCAGTCGTCCTATATGGCAGTGAATGTGGGACAATTTCCACAAAGATGAAGAGGATACCTGAAACTACAAAAACAAAGAAAATATTTCTGAACTGCTATGTAATATCAGTCGTCCTATATGGCAGTGAATGTGGGACAATTTCCTCAAAGATGAAGAGGATACCTGAAACTACAAAAACAAAGAAAATATTTCTGAACTGCTATGTAATATCAGTCATCCTATATGGTAGTGAATGTGGGACAATTTCCACAAAGATGAAGAGGATACCTGAAACTACAAAAACAAAGAAAATATTTCTGAACTGCTATGTAATATCAGTCGTCCTATATGGCAGTGAATGTGGGACAATTTCCACAAAGATGAAGAGGATACCTGAAACTACAAAAACAAAGAAAATATTTCTGAACTGCTATGTAATATCAGTCGTCCTATATGGCAGTGAATGTGGGACAATTTCCACAAAGATGAAGAGGATACCTGAAACTACAAAAACAAAGAAAATATTTCTGAACTGCTATGTAATATCAGTCGTCCTATATGGCAGTGAATGTGGGACAATTTCCACAAAGATGAAGAGGATACCTGAAACTACAAAAACAAAGAAAATATTTCTGAACTGCTATGTAATATCAGTCGTCCTATATGGCAGTGAATGTGGGACAATTTCCACAAAGATGAAGAGGATACCTGAAACTACAAAAACAAAGAAAATATTTCTGAACTGCTATGTAATATCAGTCGTCCTATATGGCAGTGAATGTGGGACAATTTCCACAAAGATGAAGAGGATACCTGAAACTACAAAAACAAAGAAAATATTTCTGAACTGCTATGTAATATCAGTCGTCCTATATGGCAGTGAATGTGGGACAATTTCCACAAAGATGAAGAGGATACCTGAAACTACAAAAACAAAGAAAATATTTCTGAACTGCTATGTAATATCAGTCGTCCTATATGGCAGTGAATGTGGGACAATTTCCACAAAGATGAAGAGGATACCTGAAACTACAAAAACAAAGAAAATATTTCTGAACTGCTATGTAATATCAGTCGTCCTATATGGCAGTGAATGTGGGACAATTTCCACAAAGATGAAGAGGATACCTGAAACTACAAAAACAAAGAAAATATTTCTGAACTGCTATGTAATATCAGTCGTCCTATATGGCAGTGAATGTGGGACAATTTCCACAAAGATGAAGAGGATACCTGAAACTACAAAAACAAAGAAAATATTTCTGAACTGCTATGTAATATCAGTCGTCCTATATGGCAGTGAATGTGGGACAATTTCCACAAAGATGAAGAGGATACCTGAAACTACAAAAACAAAGAAAATATTTCTGAACTGCTATGTAATATCAGTCGTCCTATATGGCAGTGAATGTGGGACAATTTCCACAAAGATGAAGAGGATACCTGAAACTACAAAAACAAAGAAAATATTTCTGAACTGCTATGTAATATCAGTCATCCTATATGGTAGTGAATGTGGGACAATTTCCACAAAGATGAAGAGGATACCTGAAACTACAAAAACAAAGAAAATATTTCTGAACTGCTATGTAATATCAGTCGTCCTATATGGCAGTGAATGTGGGATAATTTCCTCAAAGATGAAGAGGATACCTGAATCTACAAAAACAAAGAAAATATTTCTGAAATGCTATGTAATATCAGTCATCCTATATGGCAGTGAATGTGGGACAATTTCCACAAAGATGAAGAGGATACCTGAATCTACAAAAACAAAGAAAATATTTCTGAACTGCTATGTAATATCAGTCGTCCTATATGGTAGTGAATGTGGGACAATTTCCACAGAGATTAAGAGGATACCTGAATCTACAAAAACAAAGAAAATATTTCTGAACTGCTATGTAATATCAGTCATCCTATATGGCAGTGAATGTGGGACAATTTCCACAAAGATGAAGAGGATACCTGAATCTACAAAAACAAAGAAAATATTTCTGAAATGCTATGTAATATCAGTCGTCCTATATGGTAGTGAATGTGGGACAATTTCCACAAAGATGAAGAGGATACCTGAATCTACAAAAACAAAGAAAATATTTCTGAACTGCTATGTAATATCAGTCATCCTATATGGCAGTGAATGTGGGACAATTTCCACAAAGATGAAGAGGATACCTGAATCTACAAAAACAAAGAAAATATTTCTGAAATGCTATGTAATATCAGTCATCCTATATGGCAGTGAATGTTGGACAATTTCCACAAAGATGAAGAGGATACCTGAATCTACAAAAACAAAGAAAATATTTCTGAACTGCTATGTAATATCAGTCATCCTATATGGTAGTGAATGTTGGACAATTTCCACAAAGATGAAGAGGATACCTGAATCTACAAAAACAAAGAAAATATTTCTGAACTGCTATGTAATATCAGTCGTCCTATATGGCAGTGAATGTTGGACAATTTCCACAAAGATGAAGAGGATACCTGAATCTACAAAAACAAAGAAAATATTTCTGAACTGCTATGTAATATCAGTCATCCTATATGGCAGTGAATGTGGGACAATTTCCACAAAGATGAAGAGGATACCTGAATCTACAAAAACAAAGAAAATATTTCTGAACTGCTATGTAATATCAGTCATCCTATATGGCAGTGAATGTGGGACAATTTCCACAAAGATGAAGAGGATACCTGAATCTACAAAAACAAAGAAAATATTTCTGAACTGCTATGTAATATCAGTCATCCTATATGGCAGTGAATGTGGGACAATTTCCACAAAGATGAAGAGGATACCTGAATCTACAAAAACAAAGAAAATATTTCTGAACTGCTATGTAATATCAGTCATCCTATATGGCAGTGAATGTGGGACAATTTCCACAAAGATGAAGAGGATACCTGAATCTACAAAAACAAAGAAATTATTTCTGAAATGCTATGTAATATCAGTCATCCTATATGGCAGTGAATGTGGGACAATTTCCACAAAGATGAAGAGGATACCTGAATCTACAAAAACAAAGAAAATATTTCTGAACTGCTATGTAATATCAGTCATCCTATATGGCAGTGAATGTGGGACAATTTCCACAAAGATGAAGAGGATACCTGAATCTACAAAAACAAAGAAAATATTTCTGAACTGCTATGTAATATCAGTCATCCTATATGGCAGTGAATGTGGGACAATTTCCACAAAGATGAAGAGGATACCTGAATCTACAAAAACAAAGAAAATATTTCTGAAATGCTATGTAATATCAGTCATCCTATATGGCAGTGAATGTGGGACAATTTCCACAAAGATGAAGAGGATACCTGAATCTACAAAAACAAAGAAAATATTTCTGAACTGCTATGTAATATCAGTCGTCCTATATGGTAGTGAATGTGGGACAATTTCCACAAAGATGAAGAGGATACCTGAATCTACAAAAACAAAGAAAATATTTCTGAACTGCTATGTAATATCAGTCATCCTATATGGCAGTGAATGTGGGACAATTTCCACAAAGATGAAGAGGATACCTGAATCTACAAAAACAAAGAAAATATTTCTGAAATGCTATGTAATATCAGTCATCCTATATGGCAGTGAATGTGGGACAATTTCCACAAAGATGAAGAGGATACCTGAATCTACAAAAACAAAGAAAATATTTCTGAAATGCTATGTAATATCAGTCGTCCTATATGGTAGTGAATGTGGGACAATTTCCACAAAGATGAAGAGGATACCTGAATCTACAAAAACAAAGAAAATATTTCTGAAATGCTATGTAGTATCAGTCATCCTATATGTCAGTGAATGTGGGACAATTTCCACAAAGATGAAGAGGATACCTGAATCTACAAAAACAAAGAAAATATTTCTGAAATGCTATGTAATATCAGTCATCCTATATGTCAGTGAATGTGGGACAATTTCCACAAAGATGAAGAGGATACCTGAATCTACAAAAACAAAGAAAATATTTCTGAACTGCTATGTAATATCAGTCATCCTATATGGCAGTGAATGTGGGACAATTTCAACAAAGATGAAGAGGATACCTGAATCTACAAAAACAAAGAAAATATTTCTGAACTGCTATGTAATATCAGTCGTCCTATATGGCAGTGAATGTGAGACAATTTCCACAAAGATGAAGAGGATACCTGAATCTACAAAAACAAAGAAAATATTTCTGAACTGCTATGTAATATCAGTCATCCTATATGGCAGTGAATGTGGGACAATTTCCACAAAGATGAAGAGGATACCTGAATCTACAAAAACAAAGAAAATATTTCTGAAATGCTATGTAATATCAGTCATCCTATATGGCAGTGAATGTGGGACAATTTCCACAAAGATGAAGAGGATACCTGAAACTACAAAAACAAAGAAAATATTTCTGAACTGCTATGTAATATCAGTCGTCCTATATGGCAGTGAATGTTGGACAATTTCCTCAAAGATGAAGAGGATACTTGAAACTACAAAAACAAAGGAAATATTTCTGAAATGTATGTAATATCAATTTTTAATAATGATTTACTGATTCAAGTAGCGTGGGCGAGGAGAAAAGGTGTATTCTTACTTTACCCAATGGTATTTACCCATAAGTGAATATAATGAACATGTATATCCAAATTTACAGCACCTGGTATTTCCAAGTGGTCACCCATCTCTGTACTAACCAGGTTCAATGTTGCTTAACTTCTGTGATTGTACGAGGACCAGTGTTTCAGTGTGATACATCTTAAGACTTACAGACACTGTAACTAAGTTCTGCTTAGCATATTTGCAGTGTGAAACACGGATTAGCTTGACGTGGCATCTGTAACAGGGACTGGACAGACACCTTAGCAAACTGGTAAACTAGGAAACATGCAGCCGTACTTCAGCAGAAGGAAAAATCAAGTAAACTGCATGAATGCTTGTAATATTTAAAATCTAATGAACCACATGCCAGACATTCCCTTCTTTGGTATTTTTAATTTTATTTTTACAGTTTATCACCCCTTTTTAGGTTATTCAAAGTCATAAAATATTTTAGATAGTAAGATTTTTTTTTTTAATTTTAGAGATACAATCCATACAAATTAATCCAAAGCTGGGGGAGAAGATGTGAATTCATACCTTTCCTAAAGATATTTGCACTTAAGAGAATATAACAAACCCACAACTGAAATTGAAACTCAGCTCACCGATTTCCAATTCTGAATCATTATCCATCGCACCACCTGCAAAACCTGGTATTCGCAAACGGCCACCCATCTAGCTACTGACCAGGCTCAATGTTCCTTAACCGTCCGTTATTAGTTGCTGTAATATAAGAAATAAGACGAAACTATATGACCATTCCTTGGCTATAAACTGTACTTCTGGTGCTTCTAATACTTAAAATCTAATTAACTACCTGGCAAGTGTTCCTTCCTTTGGTATTTTTCTCTCTGAGGTCGAATCAGAAAGAGATCAGAGTGAAGAAATCAAATTTAGTTTTTATTCTCACGTTCAAGGCGAAACATGATTGTAGATCAATACAGTCATTCTAATTAGAAATTGTACAATTTCTAATATTAGCAGGGCTTTAGATGACCACACCCCGACAAAGTGCACCAAAGTCTCAAATCTGTGAGTGCAAAGGGAGAATAATAAAAAAAAAAAAAGTATGTCAATGTAGTCTTTATTACAACTTGTATTTATAAATTTTCTTTTTTTTTTCTTTCCTTTTTGGCTTTATTTTATGGCTTGCATCTTTCTAGAGACAGCGAAATTGATTCCTTGGAACGAGATCATAGTAATCTGATGAGTTTGTGCGATAGAAAGAACTTAATTAATGGGTGTTGCCAAAGACCAAAACGACAGAGTTCACCGCCAAGAAATAGTTCCGCTCATTCTAATGACGCGCCGGTCTTTGGCGAAGGAGAATTTGTTTAAGAAAATGAATAACGAATTCCAAACATCCATCTGATTGAATACATTTATAAGTAGGAAAGTAAACATTTGCTTTGAACCTTTGCGGAAACCTTTTCAGTGGGAAACTAAAGAAAAGCTTCAATAGAAATGTCAGACATGTTTTCCACACGCGTCAAATTCTTCTAAGCCTCGGTTCTGGGTTCTAGGTAATGGTTATATAAAACTAGACTAGCGGACTATTACTAGTAAGTAGTGAATTTTATCCTCACTGGGTACCTTGTACTTGGAAAGAAGAAGAATATAGCTTATTTGATAACATGGAACTTGAATCTTCATTAAATTACATTTATTCTCTGGAATATATTTCATCAGTCGCTCTTGGCATGGTTCTGATAGGTTGAGCATACATTCACTGTCAGCTCTGTGTTAGAGAGTGCCTAAATCATCTTTGGGGCTCTGCGTGTGTGTGTGTGTATTTGTGTGTGTGTGTGTGTGTGTGTGTGTGTGTGTGTGTGTCAGCAGCCCCCAACACCCTGGTTTTAATGCGGCTAAAACATCTCTGGTTGTTAATATATCATTAGTTACTCTCGGGCTGTTTGTGTGTATCTGTGTGTGCATATGTGTCTATATGTATGTATGTCAGTATGTGTGAGACTGTGTGTATTAGCATATGTGTGTTTCTGTGTATGTATATGTGTAGAAGGTACCAGCAGACACCAAGCCCCTGATTCTGACACGTGGAACCGACATTCTGTTTCTGCAATGTGTTAGAGAGTGCCTAAATCATCTTTGGGGCTGTTACATCACCCTTTACACTCAATCTGTGTGTGTGTCTGTATATGGGTGCCAGAGCATCGCACAAGATCCTGGTTCTTGTACTGCTTTAATCATCTCTGGGATTGTTGCTAATATATCAGCAATTCTAGTGAGTTTGTGCATGTATATGTGTTTCTATATGTGTATAGGTGTGGAGGGTACTGGCCCACCCCAGGCCCCTGGTTCTGATATGGGGAGCTTACATTCTCCATCTGCTGTGTGTGGAAAGTACCTAAATCATCTGTTGTTAATATATCGTCAGTCACACTGTGTGTGTGTGTGTGTGTGTGTGCATGTGTGTATGCATGTGTGACTGCTGGGTTGTTGTTACAACATTGTCAGTTACTCTCAGCCTCTGTGTGTGTGTGTGTATGTGTTTGTGTGTGTGTTTGTGTGTGCGTGCGTGCTTGTATATGTGTGTGTTCTGACAGACTTCAAGCCCCTGGTTCTGATATGTGGTACTTACATTCTCTGTCTGCAGTCTGTTAGTGACTGACTAATTAATCTCTGGGGTTGTTGTTAATATACAGTGCTGTTCGATAAAAGTGACTCACCTTATCCTTTGAATTTAGCTCAGCTTTCGTTTCATCGGAGAAGAGAACATTCTTCCAGTCTTCTCCGGTGAAATTTTTGTAATAGTGAGCCCATTCAAGTCTCTTGGCTTTCTTGGCTTTGCTTATTAGCGGCTTAAACCTTCGTGTACAAGATTTGTAGCCTTGTTCTAAAACCCACCGACGGACTGTTGAAGAGGCAAGACTAACACCTTGCTCTTCGCTTAGACTGGCTGCAATTTCTTGGCTAGTTATAGTCCTATTCTTCACAACTTCTCTCTTGATTACCCTGCCAGTTCTATCATGAATTTTTTTTTTGTCCCCTTGTTTCCTTCCTTGGAACAGGAGTGGCATTATTATGTGCCCTAAACACTCGAGAGACAGTTGATTACGAGGTTATAGCAATTTCTGCAATTTCTCTCGTAGACTTGCCTGCTTTTGAGAGGGCAATAATAGATGCCTTAAGTGATTCTGATGCATGTTTTTACCCTTTCATCTGGTTAGTGTCATGAGTGGCTATTTCAGCTGTTTTTATACTGCATGAGGCTTTCTGGAATATTCTGGAATACTCTAGATTTAATTTAAGCTGTTCTAGAATTCTCTAGAATATTGTTCTGAGTGTATTGTAAAACAGTTTTCAATATTTTGTCAAAACCTCTTTAAATTTACCAGTTTAATCATTAGAATGCAATATCTGAGTCATTTGTTTTGCACAAAGTTTTTTTCCCTAAATCTCATTTATATCCAAATTTATAATTATCAATAGAATACCTTAGGGTGAATAAACTTTTTTCCTATGTGGTCGGGAAGGGGTCTTTATAATAGTAAGATTAAAAATTATTTCAACCCCAAAAACAATAGGCAAAAATATTTTTAGTAAAAAAAATCAGGTGAGTCATTTTATTGAACAGCACTGAATCTGTGTGTCAACATTCTTGTTCCCACACAGGCAATACCAGATGCATGTGTGAGCTCACATACTCCTGCATCCAGTAACCGAGGGTAGCCCCAAGCCAACACTGCATCTGACTTCCTTTGATGGCCTGGTGTGTAATTTTTGTACAATATCTATTCTGGTCAAATACCATAACTAAAGTAAGCTTATTATAAGGTGGGGGCAACACAACATAAGCCAATCTACCAGATGACATGTTCATATGCACTCTCATGTCAACGAACATTTTGCTTTGTCTATTTTTCCTTTATTATTTATCTCCCAAATATTTATTTTTACAACAACGATAATAGATAATGTTTCGATATGATATCCAGTGTAAAATATATATGCTTATTTGTCCCAGTGATCCCAGGAGTGAAACTATCTGGATTTCCAACTCCTGTAGGGCCACCCATGGTGGTAAGGTAGTAGAGGAAGGACTAGACTGACAATGACCAACCCTCAAAAGACCCCAACAGTGGAATAGGCAAAGATCTACACGATAAGGATGGCCAAAGAGGTGAAAAGGGCAGCGCCAGTCAGGCTGATGTAACCAGGGCAGACCTTGATAGACCAAGCATCTGACAGCCCAAGGTAACAAGGTTTGCCAGATCTCCCCTGTCTCAATCCCCTTTGAGCCGTGAGGGAGGCAATTCTCACCAATTGTGCAGACTTATCGACCAAAATCAAATTCCCATGGATGGCCTTGTTAAACTCTCTTTGATTCACAGCCATCTTTGCCATCACCACCAGAGAGAGAGAGAGAGAGGATGATGATGATTCTGATGTTCAGATACATGAGGGTGCCAACCAGACCAATATAATAATATTGTTGTCTATATCTCTGAGATGAGGTATCGTAACTACTTACACTATTTACATTGTTCAGACTGTTGTCCTCATCTTTATTATCCTATTCACAATGTTTCAGTCATTGTATGCTGTGGCTGATGGAATTTTAAATCAAACCCTTCATTTCATCCACTGGGGTAGATTATTCTAGTTCCACATGCCATGCCTTTTCTGGATATCTCAGTTTCAGTTAATTCCCTTTAGTAACTCAACTGTCCAAGTTTTTTATTACTTCTGCTGTGGCTCACAACTCTTTGGGTCAAGTCAATGGATGACATCAACCAACACTTTTATCCACTGGGTCATGTGTCCTTGGGAACATCAGTGAATTAATTTTTTGGGACTTATAAACCTCATGTCTCAGCAACCACTTTTTTACCAGAGCTCATATTACAATTTTTTGTTAGTGTGGTTTTTCTCTAGCACTCTGTATTAATGGTTCACATACTGTATTCATGACTATGCCTTGTGATACGCATATATCCACTGAAGAAGGCCGGAGTGTACAACAGTCGAAATGTTGTGATTATGACAATAAAGATGAGGACAACAGTTCGAGAAATGTAAATAGTGTAAACAAATACAATGCCTCATCTCAGAAATATAGGCAGATCTTGAAGAAGGCCAGAGTATACAACAACAGAAACATGAATATGGCAATAAAGTCGAGGACTGCAGTCCGAACAATGTAAATAGTGTAAATAATTGACATTTATTTACATTTATTTTTAAGTACATATATATAATTACCACTGACATATTTATTACAAACATTTATATTTTAAGTATATATATATAAAGATTTCTCTAGCAAAGAACAATATAGAGACAGTCTTGTCACCCCCTACCAATAAGTAATGAGAACACTACAAGAACAAGTAAAACAGTAATCCAAAGCACATGTACTGGATTCAGATTGTTCAGTTTCATTGGTGCTGTCACACATCGAGAAGGTCTGTATGAACGCCATCATTTTCGGAGGAGCTGGTTTGCCAAATCTTGCAATGAAGTCGTGTCATACATCCTCCATGCTCTTGCCAGAATGTACATGATCATGTGTCCATACACTTGCAAGCAGCCTCTCTTCCAAACTGTAGGAGCTCGTGTCAACTATCTGAAATAGTAAATTATATTATGTAGGGGTGACAAAAGTTTGGTTTGGTTTATTTTGTTTTACGGCATATCAACCTCAATGGGTTATTTAATGCTGACAACATTTTAGGATAGATTTGTATGAATAGAAAATGTATTCTTTGGTTTAGATTGGTTTGGTTTATTTTGTTTTATGGCATATCAACCTCAATGGGTTATTTAATGCTGACAACATTCTAGGATAGATTCGTATGAATAGAATATGTATTCTTTGGTTTAGATTGGTTTGATTTATTTTGTTTTACGGCATATCAACCTCAATGGGTTATTTAATGCCGACAACATTTTTAGGATAGATTCGTATGAGTAGAATATGTATTCTTTGGTTTAGATTGGTTTGGTTTATTTTGTCCCATGGCACACCAACTCCAATGGACTACTCAATGCTGACAAAATTCTCATATTTTGTTTTGTCAAAAATCTGTTTCTGGTAATATTTTTCCTTCAAAATTGTATTGCTGGTAATAATTTTTTCAAAAAAGTATTGCTGGTAATAGATAACTATTTGCTCATAGCTGGGATCCTAACAGGTGCTACCACCCCTGGTCAGGGTGGACCTGGGAACACCAGCAATTAAGAGGTGGTTCCATGCTCCTCACAACCTCCTGATCATAGGCCTTGCTGCTGGACGTAGTTTATCGTCTTACCCAGGATGCAGATGTAGTTTAACATCTTACCCAGAATGCCCAAGCATGGTATCGGTAGTTTTATTTTCCTAAGTTTAGTTATTTTGTAACAAACCAAAAAAAACAATGAAGTTTGTTTTTTAAAGATTGAATAAAAAATTATTATCCATAAGCTGGCTGAAAAATACCAATAAATTGTCAATAATAGACTATTATTCAGAGAACTACTGAGC
Organism: Acanthosepion esculentum; assembly: GCA_964036315.1. Lineage (NCBI taxonomy): Eukaryota > Metazoa > Mollusca > Cephalopoda > Sepiida > Sepiidae > Acanthosepion > Acanthosepion esculentum. Next base: position 112,911 of record CAXIWW010000030.1, on the reverse strand, counting down.
AACGCCAGACATCCCTGCTAGGCAGGTTTCAAACCTGCATTACTCTTTATAGGAGATATCACCATTTGATCTGGTGTGCTTTCGACTGCTCAGCCACAGAGCAGGTTACAGCCTTGTCTAGCTCTATTTACCCTTTCAAAGAATGTACATTACTTAAAAAGCTAAAGCTTTTCATGAAACTCCCAGTTTTTCTTTCTTTCATGCTGCTATATTTTTGGATCCATCACTTTATGGTGATTATATTTTTTTCTTATCGTCACACTTTCTCCCCAATATATTTTTGTATATATTTATATATACTTTTAAAATGTCCATTTTGAAAGCCCTAATATTTATATTATTATTTCATATGTATTTCTGTCTTGGGTATGACGATAAACTACATCTGGCAGAAAGGCCTCTGATCGAAAGAAATTGTATTCTCAGCATCATTTTGTAGAACCACATATCTATTGCTTCAAGTCTCTTGCCCATCTTTGAGGAAATTTTCCAGAATTTACTTCCATATAGGAGGATTGATATTACATAACTGTTACGTACACTTTTATTTGTTTCTAATGACATTTTTCTGTTTTTTTTATACTTTGCTTAACATATTTCACTATCCAGTGCACCTTCACACTTCCAGCCCCAGATATGTAAATTGTTACACCTTCCTGTCCCAGATATGTAAATTGTTACACCTTCCTGTCCTAGATATGTAAATTGTTACACCTTCCTGTCCGAGATATGTAAATTGTTACACCTTCCTGTCCGAGATATGTAAATTGTTACACCTTCCTGTCCCAGATATGTAAATTGTTGCACCTTCCTGTCCCAGATATGTAAATTGTTGCACCTTCCTGTCCCAGATATGTAAATTGTTACACCTTCCTGTCCGAGATATGTAAATTGTTACACCTTCCTGTCCCAGATATGTAAATTGTTACACCTTCCTGTCCCAGATATGTAAATTGTTACACCTTCCTGTCCCAGATATGTAAATTGTTACACCTTCCTGTCCAAGATATGTAAATTGTTGCACCTTCCTGTCCCAGATATGTAAATTGTTGCACCTTCCTGTCCCAGATATGTAAATTGTTACACCTTCCTGTCCGAGATATGTAAATTGTTACACCTTCCTGTCCCAGATATGTAAATTGTTACACCTTCCTGTCCCAGATATGTAAATTGTTACACCTTCCTGTCCGAGATATGTAAATTGTTGCACCTTCCTGTCCCAGATATGTAAATTGTTACACCTTCCTGTCCGAGATATGTAAATTGTTACACCTTCCTGTCCCAGATATGTAAATTGTTGCACCTTCCTGTCCCAGATATGTAAATTGTTACACCTTCCTGTCCGAGATATGTAAATTGTTACACCTTCCTGTCCCAGATATGTAAATTGTTACACCTTCCTGTCCCAGATATGTAAATTGTTACACCTTCCTGTCCCAGATATGTAAATTGTTACACCTTCCTGTCCAAGATATGTAAATTGTTGCACCTTCCTGTCCCAGATATGTAAATTGTTGCACCTTCCTGTCCCAGATATGTAAATTGTTACACCTTCCTGTCCGAGATATGTAAATTGTTACACCTTCCTGTCCCAGATATGTAAATTGTTACACCTTCCTGTCCCAGATATGTAAATTGTTACACCTTCCTGTCCCAGATATGTAAATTGTTACACCTTCCTGTCCGAGATATGTAAATTGTTGCACCTTCCTGTCCCACATATGTAAATTGTTACACCTTCCTGTCCGAGATATGTAAATTGTTGCACCTTCCTGTCCAAGATATGTAAATTGTTGCACCTTCCTGTCCGAGATATGTAAATTGTTACACCTTCCTGTCCCAGATATGTAAATTGTTACACCTTCCTGTCCAAGATATGTAAATTGTTGCACCTTCCTGTCCCAGATATGTAAATTGTTGCACCTTCCTGTCCCAGATATGTAAATTGTTACACCTTCCTGTCCGAGATATGTAAATTGTTACACCTTCCTGTCCCAGATATGTAAATTGTTACACCTTCCTGTCCCAGATATGTAAATTGTTACACCTTCCTGTCCGAGATATGTAAATTGTTGCACCTTCCTGTCCGAGATATGTAAATTGTTACACCTTCCTGTCCCAGATATGTAAATTGTTACACCTTCCTGTCCGAGATATGTAAATTGTTGCACCTTCCTGTCCCAGATATGTAAATTGTTGCACCTTCCTGTCCCAGATATGTAAATTGTTACACCTTCCTGTCCGAGATATGTAAATTGTTGCACCTTCCTGTCCAAGATATGTAAATTGTTGCACCTTCCTGTCCGAGATATGTAAATTGTTGCACCTTCCTGTCCAAGATATGTAAATTGTTGCACCTTCCTGTCCGAGATATGTAAATTGTTGCACCTTCCTGTCCCAGATATGTAAATTGTTGCACCTTCCTGTCCCAGATATGTAAATTGTTACACCTTCCTGTCCGAGATATGTAAATTGTTGCACCTTCCTGTCCAAGATATGTAAATTGTTGCACCTTCCTGTCCGAGATATGTAAATTGTTGCACCTTCCTGTCCAAGATATGTAAATTGTTGCACCTTCCTGTCCGAGATATGTAAATTGTTACACCTTCCTGTCCCAGATATGTAAATTGTTACACCTTCCTGTCCAAGATATGTAAATTGTTGCACCTTCCTGTCCCAGATATGTAAATTGTTGCACCTTCCTGTCCCAGATATGTAAATTGTTACACCTTCCTGTCCGAGATATGTAAATTGTTACACCTTCCTGTCCCAGATATGTAAATTGTTACACCTTCCTGTCCCAGATATGTAAATTGTTACACCTTCCTGTCCGAGATATGTAAATTGTTGCACCTTCCTGTCCCAGATATGTAAATTGTTACACCTTCCTGTCCCAGATATGTAAATTGTTACACCTTCCTGTCCCAGATATGTAAATTGTTACACCTTCCTGTCCCAGATATGTAAATTGTTACACCTTCCTGTCCCAGATATGTAAATTGTTACACCTTCCTGTCCCAGATATGTAAATTGTTACACCTTCCTGTCCCAGATATGTAAATTGTTACACCTTCCTGTCCGAGATATGTAAATTGTTGCACCTTCCTGTCCCACATATGTAAATTGTTACACCTTCCTGTCCGAGATATGTAAATTGTTGCACCTTCCTGTCCAAGATATGTAAATTGTTACACCTTCCTGTCCGAGATATGTAAATTGTTACACCTTCCTGTCCCAGATATGTAAATTGTTACACCTTCCTGTCCGAGATATATAAATTGTTACACCTTCCTGTCCCAGATATGTAAATTGTTGCACCTTCCTGTCCCAGATATGTAAATTGTTACACCTTCCTGTCCGAGATATGTAAATTGTTGCACCTTCCTGTCCGAGATATGTAAATTGTTACACCTTCCTGTCCGAGATATGTAAATTGTTACACCTTCCTGTCCCAGATATGTAAATTGTTACACCTTCCTGTCCCAGATATGTAAATTGTTGCACCTTCCTGTCCCAGATATGTAAAATGTTACACCTTCCTGTCCGAGATATGTAAATTGTTACACCTTCCTGTCCCAGATATGTAAATTGTTACACCTTCCTGTCCGAGATATGTAAATTGTTGCACCTTCCTGTCCCAGATATGTAAATTGTTACACCTTCCTGTCCGAGATATGTAAATTGTTGCACCTTCCTGTCCAAGATATGTAAATTGTTACACCTTCCTGTCCGAGATATGTAAATTGTTGCACCTTCCTGTCCCAGATATGTAAATTGTTACACCTTCCTGTCCCAGATATGTAAATTGTTGCACCTTCCTGTCCCAGATATGTAAATTGTTACACCTTCCTGTCCGAGATATGTAAATTGTTACACCTTCCTGTCCCAGATATGTAAATTGTTACACCTTCCTGTCCGAGATATGTAAATTGTTGCACCTTCCTGTCCCACATATGTAAATTGTTACACCTTCCTGTCCGAGATATGTAAATTGTTGCACCTTCCTGTCCCAGATATGTAAATTGTTACACCTTCCTGTCCGAGATATGTAAATTGTTGCACCTTCCTGTCCCAGATATGTAAATTGTTACACCTTCCTGTCCCAGATATGTAAATTGTTACACCTTCCTGTCCGAGATATGTAAATTGTTGCACCTTCCTGTCCCAGATATGTAAATTGTTACACCTTCCTGTCCCAGATATGTAAATTGTTACACCTTCCTGTCCGAGATATGTAAATTGTTGCACCTTCCTGTCCCAGATATGTAAATTGTTACACCTTCCTGTCCCAGATATGTAAATTGTTACACCTTCCTGTCCGAGATATGTAAATTGTTGCACCTTCCTGTCCCAGATATGTAAATTGTTACACCTTCCTGTCCCAGATATGTAAATTGTTACACCTTCCTGTCCGAGATATGTAAATTGTTGCACCTTCCTGTCCCAGATATGTAAATTGTTACACCTTCCTGTCCGAGATATGTAAATTGTTGCACCTTCCTGTCCCAGATATGTAAATTGTTACACCTTCCTGTCCGAGATATGTAAATTGTTGCACCTTCCTGTCCCAGATATGTAAATTGTTACACCTTCCTGTCCCAGATATGTAAATTGTTACACCTTCCTGTCCGAGATATGTAAATTGTTGCAACTTCCTGTCCCAGATATGTAAATTGTTACACCTTCCTGTCCGAGATATGTAAATTGTTGCACCTTCCTGTCCCAGATATGTAAATTGTTACACCTTCCTGTCCGAGATATGTAAATTGTTGCACCTTCCTGTCCCAGATATGTAAATTGTTACACCTTCCTGTCCGAGATATGTAAATTGTTACACCTTCCTGTCCGAGATATGTAAATTGTTACACCTTCCTGTCCCAGATATGTAAATTGTTACACCTTCCTGTCCCAGATATGTAAATTGTTACACCTTCCTGTCCGAGATATGTAAATTGTTGCACCTTCCTGTCCCAGATATGTAAATTGTTACACCTTCCTGTCCCAGATATGTAAATTGTTACACCTTCCTGTCCTAGATATGTAAATTGTTACACCTTCCTGTCCGAGATATGTAAATTGTTACACCTTCCTGTCCGAGATATGTAAATTGTTACACCTTCCTGTCCCAGATATGTAAATTGTTACACCTTCCTGTCCCAGATATGTAAATTGTTGCACCTTCCTGTCCCAGATATGTAAATTGTTGCACCTTCCTGTCCCAGATATGTAAATTGTTACACCTTCCTGTCCGAGATATGTAAATTGTTACACCTTCCTGTCCCAGATATGTAAATTGTTACACCTTCCTGTCCCAGATATGTAAATTATTACACCTTCCTGTCCCAGATATGTAAATTGTTGCACCTTCCTGTCCGAGATATGTAAATTGTTACACCTTCCTGTCCGAGATATGTAAATTGTTACACCTTCCTGTCCCAGATATGTAAATTGTTACACCTTCCTGTCCGAGATATGTAAATTGTTACACCTTCCTGTCCCAGATATGTAAATTGTTACACCTTCCTGTCCCAGATATGTAAATTGTTGCACCTTCCTGTCCGAGATATGTAAATTGTTACACCTTCCTGTCCCAGATATGTAAATTGTTACACCTTCCTGTCCGAGATATGTAAATTGTTACACCTTCCTGTCCCAGATATGTAAATTGTTACACCTTCCTGTCCGAGATATGTAAATTGTTGCACCTTCCTGTCCCAGATATGTAAATTGTTACACCTTCCTGTCCGAGATATGTAAATTGTTACACCTTCCTGTCCCAGATATGTAAATTGTTACACCTTCCTGTCCGAGATATGTAAATTGTTGCACCTTCCTGTCCCAGATATGTAAATTGTTACACCTTCCTGTCTGAGATATGTAAATTGTTACACCTTCCTGTCCGAGATATGTAAATTGTTGCACCTTCCTGTCCCAGATATGTAAATTGTTACACCTTCCTGTCCGAGATATGTAAATTGTTGCACCTTCCTGTCCCAGATATGTAAATTGTTACACCTTCCTGTCCGAGATATGTAAATTGTTGCACCTTCCTGTCCCAGATATGTAAATTGTTACACCTTCCTGTCCCAGATATGTAAATTGTTACACCTTCCTGTCCGAGATATGTAAATTGTTGCAACTTCCTGTCCCAGATATGTAAATTGTTACACCTTCCTGTCCGAGATATGTAAATTGTTGCACCTTCCTGTCCCAGATATGTAAATTGTTACACCTTCCTGTCCGAGATATGTAAATTGTTGCACCTTCCTGTCCCAGATATGTAAATTGTTACACCTTCCTGTCCGAGATATGTAAATTGTTACACCTTCCTGTCCGAGATATGTAAATTGTTACACCTTCCTGTCCCAGATATGTAAATTGTTACACCTTCCTGTCCCAGATATGTAAATTGTTACACCTTCCTGTCCGAGATATGTAAATTGTTGCACCTTCCTGTCCCAGATATGTAAATTGTTACACCTTCCTGTCCCAGATATGTAAATTGTTACACCTTCCTGTCCTAGATATGTAAATTGTTACACCTTCCTGTCCGAGATATGTAAATTGTTACACCTTCCTGTCCGAGATATGTAAATTGTTACACCTTCCTGTCCCAGATATGTAAATTGTTACACCTTCCTGTCCCAGATATGTAAATTGTTGCACCTTCCTGTCCCAGATATGTAAATTGTTGCACCTTCCTGTCCCAGATATGTAAATTGTTACACCTTCCTGTCCGAGATATGTAAATTGTTACACCTTCCTGTCCCAGATATGTAAATTGTTACACCTTCCTGTCCCAGATATGTAAATTATTACACCTTCCTGTCCCAGATATGTAAATTGTTGCACCTTCCTGTCCGAGATATGTAAATTGTTACACCTTCCTGTCCGAGATATGTAAATTGTTACACCTTCCTGTCCCAGATATGTAAATTGTTACACCTTCCTGTCCGAGATATGTAAATTGTTACACCTTCCTGTCCCAGATATGTAAATTGTTACACCTTCCTGTCCCAGATATGTAAATTGTTGCACCTTCCTGTCCGAGATATGTAAATTGTTACACCTTCCTGTCCCAGATATGTAAATTGTTACACCTTCCTGTCCGAGATATGTAAATTGTTACACCTTCCTGTCCCAGATATGTAAATTGTTACACCTTCCTGTCCGAGATATGTAAATTGTTGCACCTTCCTGTCCCAGATATGTAAATTGTTACACCTTCCTGTCCGAGATATGTAAATTGTTACACCTTCCTGTCCCAGATATGTAAATTGTTACACCTTCCTGTCCGAGATATGTAAATTGTTGCACCTTCCTGTCCCAGATATGTAAATTGTTACACCTTCCTGTCTGAGATATGTAAATTGTTACACCTTCCTGTCCCAGATATGTAAATTGTTACACCTTCCTGTCCCAGATATGTAAATTGTTGCACCTTCCTGTCCGAGATATGTAAATTGTTACACCTTCCTGTCCGAGATATGTAAATTGTTACACCTTCCTGTCCCAGATATGTAAATTGTTACACCTTCCTGTCCGAGATATGTAAATTGTTGCACCTTCCTGTCCCAGATATGTAAAATGTTACACCTTCCTGTCCGAGATATGTAAATTGTTACACCTTCCTGTCCCAGATATGTAAATTGTTACACCTTCCTGTCCGAGATATGTAAATTGTTGCACCTTCCTGTCCCAGATATGTAAATTGTTACACCTTCCTGTCCGAGATATGTAAATTGTTGCACCTTCCTGTCCCAGATATGTAAATTGTTACACCTTCCTGTCCCAGATATGTAAATTGTTGCACCTTCCTGTCCCAGATATGTAAATTGTTACACCTTCCTGTCCGAGATATGTAAATTGTTACACCTTCCTGTCCCAGATATGTAAATTGTTACACCTTCCTGTCCGAGATATGTAAATTGTTGCACCTTCCTGTCCCAGATATGTAAATTGTTACACCTTCCTGTCCGAGATATGTAAATTGTTGCACCTTCCTGTCCCAGATATGTAAATTGTTACACCTTCCTGTCCGAGATATGTAAATTGTTGCACCTTCCTGTCCCAGATATGTAAATTGTTACACCTTCCTGTCCCAGATATGTAAATTGTTACACCTTCCTGTCCGAGATATGTAAATTGTTGCACCTTCCTGTCCCAGATATGTAAATTGTTACACCTTCCTGTCCCAGATATGTAAATTGTTACACCTTCCTGTCCGAGATATGTAAATTGTTGCACCTTCCTGTCCCAGATATGTATATTGTTACACCTTCCTGTCCCAGATATGTAAATTGTTACACCTTCCTGTCCGAGATATGTAAATTGTTGCACCTTCCTGTCCCAGATATGTAAATTGTTACACCTTCCTGTCCGAGATATGTAAATTGTTGCACCTTCCTGTCCCAGATATGTAAATTGTTACACCTTCCTGTCCGAGATATGTAAATTGTTACACCTTCCTGTCCCAGATATGTAAATTGTTACACCTTCCTGTCCGAGATATGTAAATTGTTACACCTTCCTGTCCCAGATATGTAAATTGTTGCACCTTCCTGTCCCAGATATGTAAATTGTTACACCTTCCTGTCCCAGATATGTAAATTGTTACACCTTCCTGTCCCAGATATGTAAAATGTTACACCTTCCTGTCCGAGATATGTAAATTGTTGCACCTTCCTGTCCCAGATATGTAAATTGTTGCACCTTCCTGTCCCAGATATGTAAATTATTACACCTTCCTGTCCCAGATATGTAAATTGTTACACCTTCCTGTCCGAGATATGTAAATTGTTGCACCTTCCTGTCCCAGATATGTAAATTGTTACACCTTCCTGTCCGAGATATGTAAAATGTTACACCTTCCTGTCCCAGATATGTAAATTGTTACACCTTCCTGTCCGAGATATGTAAATTGTTGCACCTTCCTGTCCCAGATATGTAAATTGTTACACCTTCCTGTCCGAGATATGTAAATTGTTACACCTTCCTGTCCCAGATATGTAAATTGTTACACCTTCCTGTCCCAGATATGTAAATTGTTACACCTTCCTGTCCGAGATATGTAAATTGTTGCACCTTCCTGTCCCAGATATGTAAATTGTTACACCTTCCTGTCCGAGATATGTAAATTGTTGCACCTTCCTGTCCCAGATATGTAAATTGTTACACCTTCCTGTCCCAGATATGTAAATTGTTGCACCTTCCTGTCCGAGATATGTAAATTGTTACACCTTCCTGTCCCAGATATGTAAATTGTTACACCTTCCTGTCCCAGATATGTAAATTATTACACCTTCCTGTCCCAGATATGTAAATTGTTGCACCTTCCTGTCCGAGATATGTAAATTGTTACACCTTCCTGTCCCAGATATGTAAATTGTTACACCTTCCTGTCCGAGATATGTAAATTGTTGCACCTTCCTGTCCCAGATATGTAAATTATTACACCTTCCTGTCCCAGATATGTAAATTGTTGCACCTTCCTGTCCGAGATATGTAAATTGTTGCACCTTCCTGTCCCAGATATGTAAATTGTTACACCTTCCTGTCCGAGATATGTAAATTGTTACACCTTCCTGTCCCAGATATGTAAATTGTTACACCTTCCTGTCCCAGATATGTAAATTGTTACACCTTCCTGTCCGAGATATGTAAATTGTTGCACCTTCCTGTCCCAGATATGTAAATTGTTACACCTTCCTGTCCGAGATATGTAAATTGTTGCACCTTCCTGTCCCAGATATGTAAATTGTTACACCTTCCTGTCCCAGATATGTAAATTGTTACACCTTCCTGTCCGAGATATGTAAATTGTTGCACCTTCCTGTCCCAGATATGTAAAATGTTACACCTTCCTGTCCGAGATATGTAAATTGTTACACCTTCCTGTCCCAGATATGTAAATTGTTACACCTTCCTGTCCGAGATATGTAAATTGTTACACCTTCCTGTCCGAGATATGTAAATTGTTACACCTTCCTGTCCCAGATATGTAAATTGTTACACCTTCCTGTCCGAGATATGTAAATTGTTGCACCTTCCTGTCCCAGATATGTAAATTGTTACACCTTCCTGTCCCAGATATGTAAATTGTTACACCTTCCTGTCCGAGATATGTAAATTGTTGCACCTTCCTGTCCGAGATATGTAAATTATTACACCTTCCTGTCCCAGATATGTAAATTGTTGCACCTTCCTGTCCGAGATATGTAAATTGTTGCACCTTCCTGTCCCAGATATGTAAATTGTTACACCTTCCTGTCCGAGATATGTAAATTGTTACACCTTCCTGTCCCAGATATGTAAATTGTTACACCTTCCTGTCCCAGATATGTAAATTGTTACACCTTCCTGTCCGAGATATGTAAATTGTTGCACCTTCCTGTCCCAGATATGTAAATTGTTACACCTTCCTGTCCGAGATATGTAAATTGTTGCACCTTCCTGTCCCAGATATGTAAATTGTTACACCTTCCTGTCCCAGATATGTAAATTGTTACACCTTCCTGTCCGAGATATGTAAATTGTTGCACCTTCCTGTCCCAGATATGTAAAATGTTACACCTTCCTGTCCGAGATATGTAAATTGTTACACCTTCCTGTCCCAGATATGTAAATTGTTACACCTTCCTGTCCGAGATATGTAAATTGTTGCACCTTCCTGTCCCAGATATGTAAATTGTTACACCTTCCTGTCCCAGATATGTAAATTGTTACACCTTCCTGTTCGAGATATGTAAATTGTTGCACCTTCCTGTCCCAGATATGTAAATTGTTACACCTTCCTGTCCGAGATATGTAAATTGTTACACCTTCCTGTCCCAGATATGTAAATTGTTACACCTTCCTGTCCCAGATATGTAAATTGTTACACCTTCCTGTCCGAGATATGTAAATTGTTGCACCTTCCTGTCCCAGATATGTAAATTGTTACACCTTCCTGTCCGAGATATGTAAATTGTTGCACCTTCCTGTCCCAGATATGTAAATTGTTACACCTTCCTGTCCGAGATATGTAAATTGTTACACCTTCCTGTCCCAGATATGTAAATTGTTACACCTTCCTGTCCGAGATATGTAAATTGTTGCACCTTCCTGTCCCAGATATGTAAATTATTACACCTTCCTGTCCCAGATATGTAAATTGTTGCACCTTCCTGTCCGAGATATGTAAATTGTTGCACCTTCCTGTCCCAGATATGTAAATTGTTACACCTTCCTGTCCGAGATATGTAAATTGTTACACCTTCCTGTCCCAGATATGTAAATTGTTACACCTTCCTGTCCCAGATATGTAAATTGTTACACCTTCCTGTCCGAGATATGTAAATTGTTGCACCTTCCTGTCCCAGATATGTAAATTGTTACACCTTCCTGTCCGAGATATGTAAATTGTTACACCTTCCTGTCCCAGATATGTAAATTGTTACACCTTCCTGTCCCAGATATGTAAATTATTACACCTTCCTGTCCCAGATATGTAAATTGTTGCACCTTCCTGTCCGAGATATGTAAATTGTTGCACCTTCCTGTCCCAGATATGTAAATTGTTACACCTTCCTGTCCGAGATATGTAAATTGTTGCACCTTCCTGTCCCAGATATGTAAATTGTTACACCTTCCTGTCCGAGATATGTAAATTGTTGCACCTTCCTGTCCCAGATATGTAAATTGTTGCACCTTCCTGTCCCAGATATGTAAATTGTTACACCTTCCTGTCCGAGATATGTAAATTGTTGCACCTTCCTGTCCCAGATATGTAAATTGTTGCACCTTCCTGTCCCAGATATGTAAATTGTTACACCTTCCTGTCCGAGATATGTAAATTGTTGCACCTTCCTGTCCCAGATATGTAAATTGTTACACCTTCCTGTCCGAGATATGTAAATTGTTGCACCTTCCTGTCCCAGATATGTAAATTGTTGCACCTTCCTGTCCGAGATATGTAAATTGTTACACCTTCCTGTCCCAGATATGTAAATTGTTACACCTTCCTGTCCCAGATATGTAAATTGTTACACCTTCCTGTCCCAGATATGTAAATTGTTGCACCTTCCTGTCCGAGATATGTAAATTGTTACACCTTCCTGTCCGAGATATGTAAATTGTTACACCTTCCTGTCCGAGATATGTAAATTGTTACACCTTCCTGTCCCAGATATGTAAATTGTTACACCTTCCTGTCCGAGATATGTAAATTGTTGCACCTTCCTGTCCCAGATATGTAAATTGTTACACCTTCCTGTCCGAGATATGTAAATTGTTACACCTTCCTGTCCCAGATATGTAAATTGTTACACCTTCCTGTCCGAGATATGTAAATTGTTGCACCTTCCTGTCCCAGATATGTAAATTGTTACACCTTCCTGTCCGAGATATGTAAATTATTGCACCTTCCTGTCCCAGATATGTAAATTGTTACACCTTCCTGTCCGAGATATGTAAATTGTTACACCTTCCTGTCCCAGATATGTAAATTGTTACACCTTCCTGTCCCAGATATGTAAATTGTTGCACCTTACTGTCCCAGATATGTAAATTGTTACACCTTCCTGTCCGAGATATGTAAATTGTTACACCTTCCTGTCCCAGATATGTAAATTGTTACACCTTCCTGTCCGAGATATGTAAATTGTTGCACCTTCCTGTCCCAGATATGTAAATTGTTACACCTTCCTGTCCGAGATATGTAAATTATTGCACCTTCCTGTCCCAGATATGTAAATTGTTACACCTTCCTGTCCGAGATATGTAAATTGTTGCACCTTCCTGTCCCAGATATGTAAATTGTTACACCTTCCTGTCCCAGATATGTAAATTGTTACACCTTCCTGTCCCAGATATGTAAATTGTTACACCTTCCTGTCCGAGATATGTAAATTGTTGCACCTTCCTGTCCCAGATATGTAAATTGTTACACCTTCCTGTCCGAGATATGTAAATTGTTACACCTTCCTGTCCCAGATATGTAAATTGTTACACCTTCCTGTCCCAGATATGTAAATTATTACACCTTCCTGTCCCAGATATGTAAATTGTTGCACCTTCCTGTCCGAGATATGTAAATTGTTGCACCTTCCTGTCCCAGATATGTAAATTGTTACACCTTCCTGTCCGAGATATGTAAATTGTTGCACCTTCCTGTCCCAGATATGTAAATTGTTACACCTTCCTGTCCGAGATATGTAAATTGTTGCACCTTCCTGTCCCAGATATGTAAATTGTTGCACCTTCCTGTCCCAGATATGTAAATTGTTACACCTTCCTGTCCGAGATATGTAAATTGTTGCACCTTCCTGTCCCAGATATGTAAATTGTTGCACCTTCCTGTCCCAGATATGTAAATTGTTACACCTTCCTGTCCGAGATATGTAAATTGTTGCACCTTCCTGTCCCAGATATGTAAATTGTTACACCTTCCTGTCCGAGATATGTAAATTGTTGCACCTTCCTGTCCCAGATATGTAAATTGTTGCACCTTCCTGTCCGAGATATGTAAATTGTTACACCTTCCTGTCCCAGATATGTAAATTGTTACACCTTCCTGTCCCAGATATGTAAATTGTTACACCTTCCTGTCCCAGATATGTAAATTGTTGCACCTTCCTGTCCGAGATATGTAAATTGTTACACCTTCCTGTCCGAGATATGTAAATTGTTACACCTTCCTGTCCGAGATATGTAAATTGTTACACCTTCCTGTCCCAGATATGTAAATTGTTACACCTTCCTGTCCGAGATATGTAAATTGTTGCACCTTCCTGTCCCAGATATGTAAATTGTTACACCTTCCTGTCCGAGATATGTAAATTGTTACACCTTCCTGTCCCAGATATGTAAATTGTTACACCTTCCTGTCCGAGATATGTAAATTGTTGCACCTTCCTGTCCCAGATATGTAAATTGTTACACCTTCCTGTCCGAGATATGTAAATTATTGCACCTTCCTGTCCCAGATATGTAAATTGTTACACCTTCCTGTCCGAGATATGTAAATTGTTACACCTTCCTGTCCCAGATATGTAAATTGTTACACCTTCCTGTCCCAGATATGTAAATTGTTGCACCTTACTGTCCCAGATATGTAAATTGTTACACCTTCCTGTCCGAGATATGTAAATTGTTACACCTTCCTGTCCCAGATATGTAAATTGTTACACCTTCCTGTCCGAGATATGTAAATTGTTGCACCTTCCTGTCCCAGATATGTAAATTGTTACACCTTCCTGTCCGAGATATGTAAATTATTGCACCTTCCTGTCCCAGATATGTAAATTGTTACACCTTCCTGTCCGAGATATGTAAATTGTTGCACCTTCCTGTCCCAGATATGTAAATTGTTACACCTTCCTGTCCCAGATATGTAAATTGTTACACCTTCCTGTCCCAGATATGTAAATTGTTACACCTTCCTGTCCGAGATATGTAAATTGTTGCACCTTCCTGTCCCAGATATGTAAATTGTTACACCTTCCTGTCCGAGATATGTAAATTGTTGCACCTTCCTGTCCCAGATATGTAAATTGTTACACCTTCCTGTCCGAGATATGTAAATTGTTACACCTTCCTGTCCCAGATATGTAAATTGTTACACCTTCCTGTCCGAGATATGTAAATTGTTTCACCTTCCTGTCCCAGATATGTAAATTGTTACACCTTCCTGTCCGAGATATGTAAATTGTTACACCTTCCTGTCCCAGATATATAAATTGTTACACCTTCCTGTCCGAGATATGTAAATTGTTGCACCTTCCTGTCCCAGATATGTAAATTATTGCACCTTCCTGTCCCAGATAAGTTAATTTTTCCTCCTTCCTGTCCCAGATATGTAAATTGTTACACCTTGCTGTCCGAGATATGTAAATTATTGCACCTTCCTGTCCCAGATAAGTTAATTTTTCCTCCTTCCTGTCCCAGATATGTAAATTGTTACACCTTCCTGTCCGAGATATGTAAATTATTGCACCTTCCTGTCCCAGATAAGTTAATTTTTCCTCCTTCCTGTCCCAGATATGTAAATTGTTACACCTTCCTGTCCGAGATATGTAAATTATTGCACCTTCCTGTCCCAGATAAGTTAATTTTTCGTCCTTCCTGTCCCAGATATGTAAATTGTTACACCTTCCTGTCCGAGATATGTAAATTATTGCACCTTCCTGTCCCAGATAAGTTAATTTTTCCTCCTTCCTCTCCCAGATATGTAAATTGTTACACCTTCCTGTCCGAGATATGTAAATTATTGCACCTTCCTGTCCCAGATAAGTTAATTTTTCCTCCTTCCTGTCCCAGATATGTAAATTGTTACACCTTCCTGTCCGAGATATGTAAATTATTGCACCTTCCTGTCCCAGATAAGTTAATTTTTCCTCCTTCCTGTCCCAGATATGTAAATTGTTACACCTTCCTGTCCGAGATATGTAAATTATTGCACGTTCCTGTCCCAGATAAGTTAATTTTTCCTCCTTCCTGTCCCAGATATGTAAATTGTTACACCTTCCTGTCCGAGATATGTAAATTGTTGCACCTTCCTGTCCCAGATAAGTTAATTTTTCCTCCTTCCTCTCCCAGATATGTAAATTGTTACACCTTCCTGTCCGAGATATGTAAATTATTGCACCTTCCTGTCCCAGAGAAGTTAATTTTTCCTCCTTCCTGTCCCAGATATGTAAATTGTTACACCTTCCTGTCCGAGATATGTAAATTATTGCACCTTCCTGTCCCAGATAAGTTAATTTTTCCTCCTTCCTGTCCCAGATATGTAAATTGTTACACCTTCCTGTCCGAGATATGTAAATTATTGCACCTTCCTGTCCCAGATAAGTTAATTTTTCCTCCTTCCTGTCCCATATATGTAAATTGTTACACCTTCCTGTCCGAGATATGTAAATTATTGCACCTTCCTGTCCCAGATAAGTTAATTTTTCATCCTTCCTGTCCCAGATATGTAAATTGTTACACCTTCCTGTCCGAGATATGTAAATTGTTGCACCTTCCCGTCCCATATATTTAATTGTTACACCTTTTGATCAGTAATCTGTAATTGTTTTTGATCGGTATCACACCATGCAAAGCAGTGAAGCCACTAAGACGCAATAAGTTACAGGGTGTGGAAGAATTAGGAAAAGGCACATTAATAATGAGTGGGAAGAGAAAGGAGTAATCAGGAGGACAGTAGAGAGAGAGTGACATTGAATTTAATTTTTTGCATATTAAAAGTCAGCTGGAAAGCATGAGACTGGAAGTGATTTTCACAACTGATAAGTGCAAGAAAAGAAACTGTTAGCATAGAACTTACGGCTGCATCTAGCCAGCTCAACTCTAAACTGATGAGATCTTGACGCCAGTAACCGCTTAAATTCAAAAAGTCTAGGCACTATAGCGAATAGCTGATCCGAACAATTACCGTGAAAATATTTATAGAAAAGGCATGGAGAGGCAACCTTATGGCAGTGGGAAAGTGACTGAAGCCGAGCTGCCAGATCAGGACTGATAATATTGCTGATTCTACTCTGGATTTTATCAAGGGACTCAAGTTTTGTGATGTCAACGAACACTCATTGCCACTTTTGTAATGCTCATTGTAGTAGAGACTTTGCAATCGCAGATACAACTATGAACAATGCTGGTGTCAGACACCTTCGAATAACACTCGCACTAATAGTACTTTTGTGATGCCAATGAATACTCATTGTCACTTTCGTAATACTCATAGTACACCGTTGAACAATACTGGTATCAGACACATTTGAATATCACTCACACTAACAGTAATTGCTTGATAATACTCGCTCAAATAGTAACCACCGTATAGTGATCTGAATAGAGAAATAGTATAGTGAATAGAGTAGAGAATAGTTGTTCGTATATTGATACAGGATAGAGGAGAAATAGTGATCTGTATAGTATAGAGGATAGACCAGAAATAGCGATCAATTAGATACATGCTACCTCCCATATACGTGTTTCCTCTATGGTCACATGGTCTACTTAATTCAATAATGGGATCTCCATTGTTTGCTCACTGGTGGTCTATGTTCAAACTCAAGTGTCGGCAGTGACACGTTATTCCTATATAACATCAAGGTAGATAGCAGGGGCATCGAGCCAGATTTGGCAGCAATATTCTAAGCATGGACAAATGGTAGACTTATAGATATGTAAGGTATATTCTGGAAAGAAATATTGTCTTCAATGATATAGTGAAGTAACTTTCTTAGCAGCTGACCTAGCACTGGATTCAATATAGTCTTTCCATTTCATGTCAGTCGAGAATGTTAGCCCGAGAAGGCATAATGAGTCACTCTCTTGGAGTTTAGCATCTATACACTAAAAGAAAGGGGTGAGGGACATGGGGAATGTGGAAAAGGGAGGTCTTCATCTGTCTTAACTTTAAACTTATCTAGCCACAAACACTGACCCAAACATACCACAATATTCCTAACACTAAAACAACACATTCGTACTTACCTTTCTTACTCTATCCACCATAATACCTCATTGTCCTAACTAGTCTCTATAGGTACAGTTTATTGTCTGGGGGAAGGAATAAAACAACAATTTAAAAACTAGCCCCAAGAAGAGCTCATCTGAGCAATTACCATGAAAGTCTTTATAGGCAACTTTACAGCCATAGGAAAATGACTGAAGCAGAGATGCCAGATCAGAATTGATAATATTACTAATTCTTCTTTAGATTTTTTTCAATGATCTCTAGGTATATAATGGGAGCACCAGACCATATGTGACAGTAATATTTTAAGTATGGACAAATGGTAGACTATTTTTATAGATATATACTGGATGGAAAAATTGTCTCGCCCAACACAGTAAACCATAGCAGCTAACCTAGCAATAGATTCAATGTAGTCTTTTCACTTCTGCTGAGAACGTTAGCCCGAGAAGGCATGAGTCCCAATTTGCATGTTAGACTGGAGATTGAATAATGCATCGGTTGAACTGTTTTGATGAAATTAGAAACGATAAGATAAGAAGACTGATAAAAGAAAAGGAAAATTTTGTTTTTTATTTCATGATTTCTATAATTTTATTTTTAGACTGATGATTTTTATTTAATTTCTTACTTGTAATTGTGTAGCAAAACATTACTTGCCTCTTTAATAACTTTTGCATTCTTTTCCTTTTTTTTTTCTTTTCTAGAGATCTAGCCAAAATATTGCTGAAATATATTGATGGCGCTTTTCACCATGTCGCTCCTGTTAAATCAGTCGCCATTGTCCACCTCGATACCTTCTCACCCATGCACTCCCCACTCACAGTGGTCAGTTGAGACACCCTTTATCAGTTAATATTACAGATTTAATAGAATTATGGCCAGTCTGACGTCCTGGTTCTCACCAAAGCTGTATTCTCAGAAAACTGTTTCCGGAACAAGAAACACACTGTTATTTTCCAATAATTATCTGTCGTGGATTAAAGAACGCTTTAATAGACATTGCATCCCATAATGGGTTTTAGGTGAGTGAGACCTGTGACACAGCTGAGTTGGGCAGAAAGATGGTTGTCATTGGATAGAAATTGAGAGTTGGTTTTCACTTGAAATGTGAGACTGGTCTTAAAGTTAGAATGGCGTTGTGGGAGATGGTGTCTTCAGCTTACTTTCACCTATAAAGGAATTTCGAAAAGAAATGGAAACGAAGAGTTAAGAGTTTGTATATGTAAGCACTGGTGCATTGTCCGTTTCGGGATATAATTTGTATGTTTTAAGAAGAAGGAATTTTTCTTCTTGATTTGACAGATGCATTTTCGATTAACATGTCTTGGGAGGTTTGTTAGGAAGAATCTTGGATATTAGCTCTTATTTTGGCATTGGTTTTAGATCAAGGAGGAAAATAGGAAAATGGAAAGACAAATTGAAATGGAGAAAGAGAAAGGTGAGAAGAGAAAAGATAAAAGTAATAATGAAAAGAAAGAAGGAAAGAAGCAAAAGGAAGAAAGAAAAGGTTTAAAATTAAAAAGGAAAAAGTAGAAAGAATAAAAGAAGGAAAGCTAAAAAGCTATGAGACAAAAAGGAAGAAGGAAATGAGAAAGAAATATAGAAAGAAAAGATAGCAAAAAAAAAGAGGAAGAAAAGTTAAAATTAGAAAGAAAGAAAGAAAGAAAGAAAGATAAAAAGAAGTGATAGCAAAAAGTGGAAATAAAAGAGATTTAAAATAGAAAGAAAGAAAGAGTTAACATAAAAAGAAAAATAAAGAAAGAAAAAGGTAAAGGAAGAATGAAACATAGAAAAGAAAAGACAGAAAAAAGAGGAAGAAAAAGTTTAAAAGAAAAGTGAAGAAACAATGAAAAAAGGAAGAAAGAAAGATAAAAAGAAAAGATAGAAAAAAAGAGGAATAAAGAATTAACATTAAAAATAAAAATGAACAAAGAAAGAAAGAAAAAGAAAAGAAGAAATAAAGAATGAAAGAAGGAAAGGAAGAAAGAAACACAAAAAGAACAGATAGACAAAAGGAGAAAGAAAGAGTTAACATTAAAAAGAAAAAGAAAGAAAGAAAGAAAGAAGAAAAGGAAGAAAGAAACATAAAAGAAAAGATAGATAAAAGGAGAAAGAAAAGTTTAATTTTAAAAGAAAATAAAAAAGAAGGAAAAAAGGAAGAAGGAAAAAAGAAAGAAAAAAGAAAAGACAGAACAAGGAGGAATCATGAGTTAATGCTTAAAAGAAAAATAAAGAAAGAAAGAAAAAGGAAAGGTGGAATGAATGATAAAAATAAAAGAAAGAAAAAGAAAGAATAAAGATTTAACATAAAAAGAAAAATAAAGAAAAAAAGTAAAAGGTAAGTAAGAAAGATATACACATAAAAAGAAAAGATAGAAAAAAGCAAAAGAAAGAGTAAATATCAAAATGAGAAAAGAAGAAAAATGGAAAAAGAAATAAAGAAAGACTGAAACATAAAAAGAAAAGATAGAAAAAGTAGAAAGAAAGAGTTAACATAAAAAGAAATATACAGAATGAAAAAAGAAAAGGAAGAAAGAAACATAAAAACAAAGATAGAAAAAGGGGGAGAGAAAAGTTAACTTTAAAAGAAAAAGAAAGAAAGAATGAAAAAAGAAAGAAGGAAAGAAGAAAGAAACATAAAATAAAAGATAGAAAAAGGAGGAATAAAAAGTTAACATCAAAAAGAGAAATGAAAAAGAAAGAAAGAAATAAAAAGAAAGGAAGAAGGAAACATAAACAGAAAAGATGGATAAAAGAGGAAGAAAGAGTAGACATTGAAAAGAAAAATGAAGAAAGAATGATTAAAAGAAAGAATGAAAGAAAGAATGACACATAAAAAGAAGATATAAGAAAACAGTTAATATTAAAAAGAAAAACGAAGAAAGAATGAAATATGAAAGAAGGAAAGAAAGAATGAATCATAAAAAGAAAAGATAACAAATAAGGTAGAAAGAGTTAGCATTAAAAAGAAAAATAGGGAAAGAAAGGAAGAAGAAAAGGAAGAAAGAATAAATGAAAAAAGAAAGAAGAAAAGAAATAAACATCAAGAGAGAAGACAGAAACGAGGAGGAAGAAAGAGTTAGCATTAAAAAGAAAGTATGAAAGAAAAAATAAACATAAAATGAAAAGATAGAAAAATGAGGAAGAAAAGAGTTAAAATTCAAAAGAGAAAGAAAGCAAGCAAGAAAGAAAGAAAGAAAGAAAGAATGAAAGAAAGAAAGAAAGAAAGCAAGCATAAAAAGAAAGAAAAATGAGAAGAAAGAAAGAAAGAAAAGGAGACAGAAAGAAAGAAAAGAATGAAAGAAAGAAAGAAAGAAAGAAAGAAAAATGAATTAAAAAACAAAATTTAAAAAGGAATGAAGCAAAATAGAAAAGAGAAAAAAGTAAAATTACCCAGGAAAAATATAAAGAAAAAAAGGAAGAAGGAAACAAAGAATGAAACATATAAAGAAAAGATAGAAAAAGGTGGAAGAAAATAGTTAAAAATTAAAAAGGAAAATGTAGAAAAGAAGGAATGAAACAAAAGACCGAATGAAACAAAAGACCGAATGAAACAAATGAACGAATGAAACAAATGAACGAATGAAACAAAAGACCAAATGAAACAAATGAATGAATGAAACAAAAGACCGAATGAAACAAAAGACCGAATGAAATAAAAGACCGAATGAAACATAAAAAGGAAAGAGAAAAACAAGAAAAAGTGTTAAAAATAAAAAAAAAGTAGATGCAGGACAACAGAAAGAAAAAAGTGTCTAAAAATCGAAAGACAAACTTTGGAAGAAAATGGTTAAAAGTTAATAACGAAATTGTAAAGGAAAAGAAAAAGGAAAGAGAAAGCAAAAATAAAGTGAAAAGAAAGGAAGAAAAGCGTTAAAATTAGTAATGAAAACATTGAATGAAATGAGGACCGAATAAATGAATGAGTGAAAGATAAAAACAATGAAAATTAAAAGTGTAATAGAAAATAAAGGATGCGAAAGAAAACAAAAATTAATTAAGAAGAATGTAGAAAATAAATAATAAAATTTAAAAAAAGTTCTGTCTATATCCCTGAGATGAGGTATTATGATTATTTACATCCTCATCTTCATTGCCAGATCCACGTTTCAGCTGTTGTACACTCTGGCCTTCGTCATGTGACTGGAATTTCAAACTGAACACTTTATTTTGTCCACCGGGGTAGATTATTCTAGTTCCACGTGCCATACCTCTTAATATAAGCTTGAGTAAAAAATAAGCAATAATAATGACGGAAAAAAATGCAATATGAGCACTGGTAAAAATGTTTGCTGAGGCATTAGGTTTGTACGTCCCAGAAATTCATAATCAGTTGTCCTCAAGGACACATGGTCCAGTGGGTAAAGGTGTTGGTTAGATCCAGTGACCCAAAAGACCAAAAGAGTTGTGAGTTCAGTAAGTGGTGAACCAAAATACTTGGAGAGCTGAGTTAAAGGGAAATAACTCAGACATCCAGAAGAGACATGATACACGGAATCTACCTCAGTGGGCAAAATAAAAGGTTTGAGTTGAAATTCTAATCACCAGAAGTCCAACAGCTGAAACGTGAATATGACAATGAAGATGAGGATAACAGTCTGAATGATGCAAATAATCCAGAACAAAAATTAATAGAAAAACTTTGGCAGAGTTTACTCTCTCTCTCTCTCTCTCTCTCTCTCTCTCTCTCTCTCTCTCTCTCTCTTTCCTCTGGTCTCTCTTAACTCTCTTCTATCTCACTTTCTCATTCTCCCCTTAAAACTTTACTCTTTCTTCCTCTATTGCCCAAACTTTTCCCTTTCTAGAATTTTGGTAATTGTTCTGATAAACTTTCCTCTATGATACCAGGACTTTATGAAGTTAAGCTCAGTACTAGACTGGTGGCAATGACTCACCATTTAAAATGTGAAATGTCTAGATGTAACCGTAAGTCCTATGTTAACAGTTTCTTCTCTCATTTGTGGAACTCTCTTCCAGCTCCATGCTTTCCAGTCAACTTTAACCTTTTAAAATTTAAATCAATGTCAATCGTTATCTTCTGTTTGATTAGTTCCTGTTATTTTGTTGTTCTTGCTCCTTAATAATGTTTTTCTTCTTCTCATATTCTTTCACACTCAGTAGCCCTTCCCTGTGTCATAGGGGCAATATGGCCTTGCCTAGGGTTGAAATGATTTTTTTTTTAAATTTGAAACCTACTTTTTTCTCTTTCCAACCCTCTCTCACTTTTATCAACTGCATCTTGCAATTATAGTCCTTCCTATCTGCCGTATCCCTTCAGAACATTGGCGATCATGGTTCTCCACAATTTCCTATCTTTTGTAAACCTTAATAAATGTCTTTTCCCCATCTCTCCCACATCCTGCTCTGCTATCCATTCACTCAAGCTCAGCAGTTAGATAAGTGCATTGTTTTCCTCTGTCCCTCTTACCTCCAATCTGTCTTGTGAGTATCAAATTTCCCAAGCCCTCTTTCCTCATTATGTGGACTAGAAATTTCAACTGTTTCTGTCTGATGGTAAGTATAAGTGTCTTTTTTTGTTACCACTGTCTCTAGAACTTTGTTGTTGCTTAAATGTTAGGTCCATAGTATTCTCAGCATCCTTCTGTAGAACTACATTTCTGTTGCTTCAAGTTTCTAAATCTGCCATATAGGAAGAATGATACTACATAACAGTTCAGCAATCTTTTCTTTGCTTCTAACGGTTTTTTTTATGTTTCTTAATGCTTTTAATAAAGCATTTTTGAATGACTATCTTCTATGTACAAAGCATCTTAATAATGTTTTTCGTCTTCTCATATTCTTTCACACTCAGTAGCCCTTCCCTGTGTCATAGTGGCATTATGGCCTTGCCTTGGGTTGAAATGATTTTTTAAAAAAATTTGAAATCTACTTTTTCTCTTTCCAACATTCTCTCACTTTTATCAACTCCTTCTTGCAATTATAGTCCTTCCTATCTGCCGTATCCCTTCAGAACATTGGCGGTGATGGCTCTCCACAATTTCCTGTCTTTTGTAACCCTTAATAAATGTCTTTTCCCCATCTCTCCCACATCTTAAATCATATTCCGTGTGTCATAGTGGCATTATGGCCTTGCCTTGTGTTGAAATTTTTTTTTAAATTTGAAACCTACTTTTTCTCTTTCCAACACTCTCAATTTTATCAACTCCTTCTTGCAATTATAGTCCTTCCTATCTACCATGTCCCTTCACAACATTGGCGATCATGGCTCTCCACAATTTCCTGTCTTTTGTAACCCTTAATAAATGTCTTTTCCCCATCTCTCCCACATCTTAAATTATATGACACATGGTGAAAACTAGATTGGCGGCAAGTTCTCATTACTTTACAGTTGAAATGACTAGATGCAACTGTAAGTTCTATGCTAACAGTTTCTTCTCTTGAACTTCTCACTTGTGGAGTTGTCTTTGTTTCCGTTCAAATTCACTTTTAAAAAATTTAAATCAATGTCTATCATCATCTTCTGTCCTTTGTATATTCCTGTTCTTTTATCATTCTCTCTCCTTAATAAGTTTCTTTCTTTTTCTCATACTCTCGCATACTTACTAACCTCTTGTAACAATGGCTTTATTGCCTTGCTTTCTTTTTATTACTCTCCTCTCTGCTCTCCCTCTTTCTTTCTTGCTCTTTTTTCCTGCACCCTCTCTCTTCCCTGCACTCTCTCTTTTTATCTCTCTCTCTTTTCTGCACTCTGTCTCTCTTTATCTCACTCTTTTTTTTTCCCTGTTCTATCTCTCTTTATGCTTATAAGAGTAGCTATGAAAGGGAATAGTTTATTTCCAGTTTTTTTTTTGTCTGTCTTTCAGTGTTGCAATGCATTTATATTTTTTCTCTGCCTTCGCCTTCTCTCTGAATGTTACGCTTTTCCTCTGTGCCAGTCCACAGATACAAACACTTGCAGAGACAAATAAGAATTGGGATCAGAAAGATGGAATTTTGTTGATATTTGCAAAATTTTTCGCCTGAAGGGAATGGAAGATCTATGGTTTCTCCAAGAAACATTACTTGCAGACACAGATGGTAGATTGGGCATCGCTAATTGGTCTAAGACCCCCACACTAACAATGCGCATCCATTTTAGATATAAGCTGGAAATGTTTAGTAATCATCTCCCTACACCCCGTCACTTCTTGTCATACAATGTGAGTCGACATCAATGATCAGTTTAAGCCTTATGAACGCTAATAAACAGATTGTGTAGCCCTGAACAGCTGCGGGGCCCGAACCCTCAAGAATTTTCCTGCTTCCTTTGGAGTGTATTTTCACGAAAAAGGAGCTCAAGACAGCAATGGCTTATTTGTGTGTTTTTTTTTTTCATGTTTGTTGAATAAAATCAAATGAAGTGTGTTTATGTATTCAGTAATCTATTTTGTCATTTCAGATAATATGCTGATTCATTTGTGCCGATATGATGAAATCTCTCAGACATTTCTGGGTAAAAAACTGGCTGGAAGAAGAGAAATCGTATAATAATTCTGAACCTGAAAAATGGATTCGGTAAGTTTAGTTCGAATTTCAGCTGAGGCTGCCTATAATAATTTAGCACTAATACACTTAGGAAAGGGGGCTTATGGTCACTTCCCATTGAAGAACCATTTCCTGTATGACCAGCAAAGTTAAGCAACATTGAATCTGGTCAGTACTTAGATGGGTGACCGCTTGGGAATACCAGGTGCTGTAAGTTTGGGTGTGCAGGTGGTGTAATGGATTATGGCTCAGAAATGTGAATTGGAGAGCCGAGTTCTAATCCCCCATTGGGTCCATTAAATTCACTTAAATGCAAATAACTTTGGGAAAGTTATGAATCCACCTCTTTTACCCCCAGCTATAGGTTAATTTGTAAGACTTGCAGCAGTAGACCATTATTATCCCCCGCCATCAAAAAAAAGAAATTCATACAATCTAAAAATATTTTCTAGTTTTAAATAACCTGCAAATTGTTGATAAACCATAGGAAACAAATCAATCAAACAATCTAAGGAAAGGCATGAATCCGCTATTCCTTGTGTCCTATCCTTTTTCCATTTAGACATGCAAAGTTTTGTAACATTTATAAGCACGGAAAACAGAAATGACAGGGTTCAAATTTTGGCTGGTGTTACTTTTGTTCACTTGGGCCTAATACTTTTAGGAAAGGCATATACCCACTTCTCCCTGTGTCCTATTGTCTTCTCATTTAGATATAAAAAGTTTTGTAGCATTTATAACCATGGAAAACAGAATCAACAGGGTTCGAATTTCAGTTGATGTTACTTTTATTCCCTTGGCACTTAGGAAAGGCATGCACCCACTTCTCCCTACTTATAATTTACAGATGTAAAGTTTTGTAACATTTATAAGCTTGAAAAACAGAATTAACATGTTTTAAATTTTGATTGATAGCGCTTTTGATCAATTGGCATTAATACTCTTAGGAAAGACATGAACCCCTGTCTCCCTGTGCTTTATTTGCATCCAATTTAGAAATGCAAAATTTTGTGGCTATCAGTAAAGAAAACAGAACTGTCAAGCAGAGATCAAACTTTGGTGTAAGTTTCTTGTGTACACTTTGGAATACCTTTAAGGAAGGCATGATTCCACTTCTCCTTTTGTTATTCCATCTTAAAGAAACAGCATATGTAATTATTATGTGCATGGAAAATAAAACTAGTAAACATGTTGAATTTAGGCTGGATCCTCTTATGTTCACTTAACACTAATGCCATTAGAAAAGGCATGATCTCACTTTCCCCTGTGCTCTGTCCTCTTTCTGTTTAAACCAGCAATGTTGTGTAATGGTTATTCCACTAGAAGATAGGGAAACAGATATCAGTGGAGACATCTTATGTTCATTTACCACAAATACCATTGGGAAAGGCATGAATCTATTTCTCCCTGTGTTCTATCCTATTAGTGAAAAAGCATAGTGTAATTGTTACCAGCATGAAAAACAGAACTGGCAGTAATTCACTTAGAAAAGGCATGAACAACTTCTCCCTTCACACTTCCCATTGATAGATATCTTAAAAAAATTTCAAGGATCATTGAAACCAAAAACCAAACTTACAGGCTTATATCACCTTTGCTCAGATAACCTTGAAATCACTTCTCCTTGCACCAATGTCTTTGACAAATGTGACGTAGCTTCCCTGAGCCTGTTCTATAAATACTTTTATGGTAATTGTTCTGATATACTGTCTTCTTTCGTACCTTTAAGTCAGTCCTCCTATTTGGCAATGAATTCTGGACAATCTCTTCATAGATAAAGAAGAGACTTGAAGCAACAGAAATATGGTCCTACAGAAGGATCCTGAGAATAGCATGGACTGAACATGTGAGCAATGACAAAACTTTAGTGTAAATAGAAATATAAAGTACAGTTCCTATCTGCTCTCGCTCTATATCTTCCGTAACCCCCCTGCCTTGATCAACCCTCCGTCCTTCTCTTTCTCCACATCCCTTCCTTTACAACTCCTATCTGCTCTTCCTCCAACCCTTCTGTAACCCCATGCGTGATAGTGGCCACCGGCCTTGCTTGGGGTGATACGCTTAAAAAAAAAAAAAAAAAAGTTACACTTAAGATCAGGAAGAGACAGTTGAAATTTCTAGAGCACATTATGAAGAAAGAAAGTGTCAGAAATCTGATATTCACAGGACAGACTGAAGGCAAGAGGAACAGGGAAATAACACATAACCTAGCTAGCAAGCTTGAATAACTGGATGTCAGAGAAAGGTTTAGGAGAGATAACAAAAAAACAAGAGCCATGGAGAGCCATGATCATGTGAATCCTGAACATCCTGGCTGGATTTAGACTACATTGTTTTATCCTTTACAGAGAAGTTTTTTTAAAAAAAGCCAATGTGTTCCCCTTTAGTTGGATACTTGCAAACGCAAATAAACTCAAACCTAACATCAGAAAGAGAGGGTTAAAATTTCTAGGGCATATTATGAGGAAAGAAGGCTTCAGAAATCTGATACTCACAGGACAGATTGAAGGCAATAGGAACAGAGGAAAACAACGCATAACCTACTTAGTGAACTTGAGTAGGTGGATGGCAGAACAAGGTTTAGGAGAAATAACAAAAGGGAAACATTTATTAACAGCTAAAAAGAACAAGAATTTGTGTAGAGCAATGATTACCCACGTCCTGAAGGGACATGGCATATAGAAGAGGAGGAATGAGATTGTGTAAATGAACGGCGAAACAAGGTTTAGAATACATTGACTCTATCCTCTACAGAGAAAAAAACACCAATGTGTCCCCCTTTTCGTGTAGATATTTGCAAATGCAAATATAAATTCAGACTCAGAGGTGAAATTTCTAGAGAACATAATGAGTAAAGAGAGCTAGGAAAATCTGATACTCACAGGAAGATTGAAGGCAAGAGAAATAGAGGAAAACAATCTGTAACATACTTTAGCTTTAGTAAATGCATGGCAGAATAAGGTTTAGGAGAAATAACAAAAAGAAAAAATATTGATAATTACAAAGGACAGGAAACTGTGGAGAGGCATAATCGAGTGTGTCTTAAATATATAAAAGAAAAAGATCAGTCATTGTTCTATACCCTATGATTTATACTGGGTTGTATTATAATTCCTGGCCCTGTGGGCTGGATTTAGAATACATCGACTCTATCCTATACAAAGCATTTTTTAAAAATCGCCCATTGTCCTCCTTTTGAGTGGATACTTGCAAACACAAATAATCTCAGACATAACATCAGAAAGAGACAGTTGAAATTTCTAGGCGACATAATGAGAAAAGAGATCTTAGAAAATCTGATACTCACAGGACAGATTGAAGAGGAACAGAGGAAAATAACACATAACCTACTTTGTGAGCTTGAGTAAGTGGATGGCAAAAGAAGGTTTAGGAGAAATAACAAAAGGGAAACTCTTTATAAAGAGCTAAAAAGTACAGGAAATTGTGGAGAGCCATGATCACCTTCGTTCTGAAGGGACACGACACATAGAAGAAGAGGAATGAGATTGTGTAAATGGATGGCGGAACAAGGTTTAGGAAGAATAACAAAAAGACAAAATTTATTAAGAGATACAAAGAAAAGGAAACTGTGGAAAGCCATGATCACCAACGTCCTGAAGAGACATGATACATAGAATAAAAATCATCTGCAGCATTCTTCAGAGAATACTAGATGAGCCATTATTCTTAAAATTATATTCTTGTAATAATGTGTTTTTAAATCGTATGGCACATGGAGAAGACTAGATTGGTGGCAAGCTCTCATAATTTTGCAGTCGAAGTGACTAGATATAACCGTAAGTTCTATGCTAACAGTTTCTTCTCTTGAACTTCTCACTTGTGGAGTTCTCTTCCGGTTTCTTGCTTTCCATTCAACATAGATCTTTTAAAATTTAAATCAATGTCTATCATTACCATCTGTCTTTCAAATAATCTTGCTCTTTTATTGTTCTCTCTCCTTAATAAGTTTTTTTTCTTTTTCTCATACTCTCTCACACTCAGTAACATCTTGCATCAATGGACTTATTGCCTTGCTTGGAGCAAGGTGATAAAAAATATTTATATATTATTACATGAATGTTTTTGACTGCTTCCTGATAAAAGTTTATATAATAATAATAATAATAGCTGGTCACTCATATTCAGGTGGCTAGCCAATCCCTATTGTAGACTCTCACTCAGACACATTTGTCTTTGTTCAACACCCACAGAGCCAAACTGTGGTTTATACTGCAACTATGCTGGGCAGACCTTAGTTACAGTTTCTGGGAGAGAGCATGTCATCTAGAATTATCAACAATCTGAACAACACCAGCACACCCAAACCCTCGGCCACGATGACTTGTGACTTCATGTTAGCACAGCTATCGACAGCCCAAATTGTTCCGTCTACCCAATTTCACTTGGGTCAACCCATTGCATAGTTTTCAGGCACTTTCCAAAGGTGTTGCATGCTGGGATCATTCCCCCCTCCAGACCGATGACATCAGGAAGTCTACTTCTTGACAAATCAACCATGGTGAGAGTCGAACCCGGGTCTCATGGTCAGAAAGCGTATGTTATAACCACTTGGCCACATGCCCATTTATGTCTGAACATAATTTTTGCTGTCTATGAATATATTATCCGTCTATATCTCTGAGATGAGGTATTATGATTACTTGCATTATTTACATTATTCGAACTGTTATCCTCATCTTCATTACTATATTCACAACTTCGGGCATTGTACGCTTCGGCCTTCTTCAGGATGTGTCTCTATCTCTGAGATGAGGTATTATTATTAATTGCATTATTTACATTATTCGAACAGTTATCCTCATCTTCATATCTATATTCACAACTTCGGGCATTGTACGCTTCGGCCTTCTTCAGGATGTGTCTCTATCTCTGAGATGAGGTATTATTATTAATTGCATTATTTACATTATTCGAACAGTTATCCTCATCTTCATATCTATATTCACAACTTCGGGCATTGTACGCTTCGGCCTTCTTCAGGATCCGTCTATATCTCTGAGATGAGGTATTATGATTACTTGCATTATTTACATTATTCGAACTGTTATCCTCATCTTCATTACTATATTCACAACTTCGGGCATTGTACGCTTCGGCCTTCTTCAGGATCCGTCTATATCTCTGAGATGAGGTATTATGATTACTTGCATTATTTACATTATTCGAACTGTTATCCTCATCTTCATTACTATATTCACAACTTCGGGCATTGTACGCTTCGGCCTTCTTCAGGATCCGTCTATATCTCTGAGATGAGGTATTATGATTACTTGCATTATTTACATTATTTGGACTGTTATCCTCATCTTCATATCTATATTCACAACTTCGGGCATTGTACGCTTCAGCCTTCTTCAGGATGTATCTCTATCTCTGAGATGAGGTATTATGATTACTTGCATTATTTACATTATTCGAACTGTTATCCTCATCTTCATTACTATATTCACAACTTCGGGCATTGTACGCTTCGGCCTTCTTCAGGATGTGTCTCTATCTCTGAGATGAGGTATTATGATTACTTGCATTATTTACATTATTCGAACTGTTATCCTCATCTTCATTACTATATTCACAACTTCGGGCATTGTACGCTTCAGCCTTCTTCAGGATGTATCTCTATCTCTGAGATGAGGTATTATGATTACTTGCATTATTTACATTATTCGAACTGTTATCCTCATCTTCATTACTATATTCACAACTTCGGGCATTGTACGCTTCGGCCTTCTTCAGGATGTGTCTCTATCTCTGAGATGAGGTATTATGATTACTTGCATTATTTACATTATTCGAACTGTTATCCTCATCTTCATTACTATATTCACAACTTCGGGCATTGTACGCTTCGGCCTTCTTCAGGATGTGTCTCTATCTCTGAGATGAGGTATTATGATTACTTGCATTATTTACATTATTCTGACTGTTATGCTCATCTTCATTGCCATATTCACAACATTTCAGCCATTGTACACTGTGGCCTACTTCAGGTGATTGGAATTTCGGACTAAAACCTTTATTTCATCCACATAGCTCAGTGGATAAAGATATTGGTTAGATCCAGTGACTAGACCCAAAGAGTTGTGAGTTCAATACCAGGCCACAGCAGTGGTGAACCAAAACTTAGAGAGTTGTGTTAAAGGGAAATAACTGAGACATTCAGAAGAGGCATGGCACATGGAATTAGAACAATCTACCCTTTGGTGGAAGTGATAATAAAATATGACATGATTTTGAATTTTGGTCCACTTCTGAATGGCATGATTTCATTTTACTTGACGTGCAAGAGGCAATATGTCTGATACCAGTGACCACTGTTGCGAGTTTACCACACTTGTTACCAGGTGTGAACAATTTTTTTTTTAATAAATATTTAATGACTTGGCTGACTCATGTGAGTCCAGTCAAAAAATGAGACACAGGAACATGGAATTTAAACAAACAAGTATTAATAAATATATTAAACAGACGTGTTACAAAAAGGATAGTGAGGAATGAAGTTAAAGTGGTGAAGGGTTTCACATAACCTTCAGTATGTCTCTCTCAGGTACTTACACGCTGACAGAATAAGGAAAGGTATCTTGTTGCTACCAAATTCAAAAGTGAAAGAGGAAGAGGTTTTCAAATCTTGCAACATTTGTGATTATTGTCAGGCAGCAGTAATTCAATATCTCACCACCTGTGATTATTATTAGCGAGTGGTAATTCAATATCTCACTGCCTGTGAATATTGTCAGGGGGTGGTAATTCAATATCTCACAGCCTGTGATTATTGTCAGGGGGTGGTAATTCAATATCTCACAGCCTGTGATTATTGTCAGGGGTGGCAATTCAATATCTCACTGGCTGTGATTATTGTCAGAAGTCGGTGGTAATTCAATATCTCACTGCCTGTGATTATTGTCAGGGGGTGGTAATTCAATATCTCACAGCCTGTGATTATTGTCAGGGGTGGCAATTCAATATCTCACTGGCTGTGATTATTGTCAGAAGTGGGTGGTAATTCAATATCTCACTGCCTGTGATTATTGTCAGGGGGTGGTAATTCAATATCTCACAGCCTGTGATTATTGTCAGGGGTGGCAATTCAATATCTCACTGGCTGTGATTATTGTCAGAAGTGGGTGGTAATTCAATATCTCACTGCCTGTGATTATTGTCAGGGGGTGGTAATTCAATATCTCACAGCCTGTGATTATTGTCAGGGGTGGCAATTCAATATCTCACTGGCTGTGATTATTGTCAGAAGTGGGTGGTAATTCAATATCTCACTGCTTGTGATTATTGTCAGGGGGTGGTAATTCAATATCTCACAGCCTGTGATTATTGTCAGGGGTGGCAATTCAATATCTCACTGGCTGTGATTATTGTCAGAAGTGGGTGGTAATTCAATATCTCACTGCCTGTGATTATTGTCAGGGGGTGGTAATTCAATATCTCACAGCCTGTGATTATTGTCAGGTGGTGGTAATTCAATATCTCACTGCCTGTGATTATTGTCAGGGTATGGTAATTCAATATCTCACTGCCTGTGATTATTGTCAGGGGCTGGTAATTCAATATCTCACTGCCTGTGATTATTGTCAGGGTGTGGTAATTCAATATCTCACTGCCTGTGATTATTGTCAGGGGCTGGTAATTCAATATCTCACTACCTGTGATTATTGTTAGGGGGTGGTAATTCCATATCTGACTGCCTGTGATTATTGTCAGGGGGTGGTAAATCCATATCTCACTGCCTGTGATTATTGTCAGGGGCTGGTAATTCAATATCTCACTGCCTGTGATTATTGTCAGGGGGTGGTAATTCCATATCTGACTGCCTGTGATTATTGTCAGGGAGGTGGTAATTCAATATCTTGCTGCCTGTGATTATTGTCAGGTGTTGGTAATCCAATATCTCAGTGCCTGTGATTATTGTCAGGGTATGGTAATTCAATATCTCACTGCCTGTGATTATTGTCAGAAGTGGGCGGTAATTCAATATCTTGCTGCCTGTGATTATTTTCAGGTGGTGGTAATTCAATATCTGTGCCACCTGTGATTTATCGTCAGCGGGTGGTAATCCAACAACATACATCATACAGGGGAAATCAGACAACTTAAGGCTATTACTTTTTCTTCTCAAGGATATGGTTGATCATGGCTCTTCCTGATTTCCTGTCCTCTGTAGCTTTTAATAAAGTTTGCCTTTTTTCTATATCTCCTAATCCCTGTGGTGTCATCCATTTTTATACAAGCTTGTTAGGCAGGTTATACACTACTTACCTCTGTCCCTCTTGCCTCTGAAATATCTTGGGGCTGTCCCCATATGACATGTTACTACTGAAAGAAATACTAGTCAAAAATTAATAATAATTGATAGTCCTTTGTCTAAGAATTTCATATAATTTAAGACTATTACTATTTGTTGCAAAAACAAGAGATATAAGATGAAAGAAATACCAGCTGAAAATTAATAATAATTGACAATGCTTTGTGAAAGCAAGAGAAATAATATGGTAGAAATATTACTCAAAAATCTAGGAAATTCACACAACTTATGACTAATACTCAGCAGGTAAAAGCAAGAGAAATAAGATTTTAAAATATAAAGTCTAATAAAAAATTATCAGGACTGGTGCTGTAAAAAAAAATACAACACATCTATTCAGCATTTAATCTCCTTTGAAGCAGACCCCTTCTGGAGCCACATACTTTATCCAGCATTGTTTTCATTTATGGAAGTATTCCCGAAACTTTTTTATTGGAAGAGCAAGTAAGTGTCTGATCAATGATGAGGTCTTATGTTGCAAACAAGGAGGAGGCTTATACTTAACATCAGAAAAAGGCAGCTGAAGTTCCTGGGACACATAATGAGGAAAGAGGGCTTGGCGAATCTGATACTCATGGGTTGAAAAGAGGGAAAGAGAGACAAGGGAAAACAATGCGTGACATACCTGGTTGACTTAAGCAAGTGGATGACAGAATGTTGTCTGGGGGAGGAAGCAGAGGGAAGGAACTTGTTGAAAGTTGCAAGGGATAGGAAGAGGTGGAGAGCCTGAAAGGACATGGCACATAAAAGGAAAGAAAGTAGTTGCCTCACCACATTCACTTGCATTTCTTTGATGTCTTGAAATCTTGTTCTTGTTGAGTGGGATTTGATGTTTGAAGTGTAAAAAAGTCTCAACAGGTGAGATCTGGGGAATGTGACGGCTTTCGGCCCCAGAGGAAAAAACTGCTGCAGGGTCGACTGATAGAACCTCTGTGGTGTCGCACAATGACCAAACTATACACACTGCTATAAACAAGGGAAGTGAGCAGGAACATTATAACTTAGCGTCTATGCTTGACAGAGTTCAAAGTCAATTTTTGCCTAATGGCTTCATTTTGCCTGCTTGACTTTTATTACCATATCAAGATTCTTCTTACTTTCTGATAAACTTCTATAGTTCAATATTTATAATTAACTGATATTGCTTCATATAACAAATTAAGACAACCGAAATAAATAAGATTAACCCTTTGAGCCCGGTGTTCCTGAACAATTTTAACCCTTCTGCCTGAGCACCTGATTCAAAATTCGCAAGTAATTGGTTTGTCATGTTTCACGGTAGATATAAAAATAGTTACAAGTATTTACCCACCATTCAACCAGTGCCTGGGCATTAAGTCATTTTTATCTACCACTGTTCAACCGGTGACTGGACATTAAGTCATTTTTCTTTACCACTGTTCAACCGGTGACTGGATATTAAGTCATTTTTCTTTACCACTGTTCAACCGGTGACTGGATATTAAGTCATTTTTCTTTACCACTGTTCAACCGGTGACTGGACATTAAGTCATTTTTCTTTACCACTGTTCCACTGGTGGCTGGACATTAAGTCATTTTTCTTTACCACTGTTCAACCGGTGACTGGATATTAAGTCATTTTTCTTTACCACTGTTCCACTGGTAGCTGGACATCAAGTCATTTTTCTTTACCACTGTTCAACCGGTGACTGGACATTAAGTCATTTTTCTTTACCACTGTTCCACTGGTGGCTGGACATTAAGTCATTTTTCTTTACCACTGTTCAACCGGTGACTGGATATTAAGTCATTTTTCTTTACCGCTGTTCCACTGGTAGCTGGACATCAAGTCATTTTTCTTTACCACTGTTCAACCAGTGACTGGACATTAAGTCATTTTTCTTTACCACTGTTCCACTGGTGACTGGACATTAAGTCATTTTTCTTTACCACTGGTAAAGTGGTGGTGAGGGCTCAAAGGCTTACAGTAATATTAGTAAAAAAAAATAATAATAATCAACTAAGAGAATTTCAAACAATTTAAGACTATTATTACTAAGTATAAAGGTAAGAGAAATAAAATGCAAGAAATACTAGTTAATAAGTGAATGCCAAATTTTTTTTAATATATATTCCTAAAACTACTCACTCTCTCTCTCTCTCTCTCCCTTGATCCTTTCGAAATTGTTCTGTTCATGCCTCTCACTCTCTATTTCTCATCCTTATTCAGACCCACATCACAATTATCAATTCCTTTCTTTCCTTCTTTCATTGATTCCGTCCCATTTTCTAAGCAGGTTCCCCAGTAACAGGCTTTTATCCCATTTTGCGTAAACACATGAACAGTTCATGGATTCTATTTTCATGCAGAGAATGGCCCAGGTAAAAGCGACTGGTGCGAAATTCACTTATCACTAATGCTGATTATGCTTGACACTTTTCTGCACTACAATTTCCAGCATACTGAAATAAACATAATTGCGTCAACAGGCATGCACACATACACATGCACACACGCTTGCGCAAATATTTACATGCATATACGAACAAAAAAAAAATATTATATAGATTCATAAATAAAAATAAATAAAGAAAATGTCTAGCTATTTGCCTCCATCTGCAAGGGCAGCTAACCAATCCCTGTTGCAGTCACATGCTCAGACATGTTCCTGCTTGTTTAACACACAGAGCCCACATGTAGTTTATGCTGCAACTATGCTGAGTAGATCACAGTTATATTTTCAGGGAAAGAATGCATAATCAGCAGTTTGAAGCACATCAATACTCTCACACCCTCTGCTATGATGACTTGTGACTTCCTGCTATCACAACCATTGATGGCTTCCAAATAGGTTTAATTTCATACACATGGCTTGGGTCCACCTGTATTATGGTATTATGGTATTTCCAATATGTATATACCTATTTTTATGTATATATATATATATATATATATATATATATATATATATACCTTGGGAAAGGTGTGGATCCTCTTCTTCTCCCTCCAACTATGGGTAAATAGCAGGACAGACTTGGTTCTATAGCCTTGGATGGCAACTGGTCTAGGAGAAGGACAACTCTGAATTCAAAACCTGCGGAGGGTCGTTTGGGGACCTTGTGGCATTCGCTGCACCAGGTCCCTGTATTCGTCCCTCCAAAAAGTGTGGATGGCTCTGCACAAAGCCTTCACCACTATAATCAAATCCTGTGTGGGTGTCGGGCTTTCAGTTTCTGGGAACTGATCTGTCTAACCCTCATACGTCGAGTTCGACGGGAGAGTCCATCATATATATATATATATATATATATATATATATATATATATATATATATATATGTGTGTGTGTGTGTGTGCGTGTGTATGTGCGTATATATGTTTATATAGGTGTATGTTTAAATCTACATTTGTATGGTTTTTTGGGGTGTTTTATGGTATTTCCAATGGTTATAATTGAGTATAGTTTGATTTGAAAGGTTGATATTCCAAAGAGGAAAGCTTGCCAGTGAAAGATTCCATGTCACCATTTGTTGAATAAAAAATGAGAGAAAGGGTTGCTGCATATTCAAATAAAATTACAATAATTATTTAAAGTAAAATAGATAAATTCTTAACTGTAACTACTACTACATCCTAAATGTTAGCATTTAGAAAGTTTTTCACTCTGACTGGAAATGGAATCGAACATAAATAGTCTTTCAGTGAGGAAGAGAAAAAGTGGAATTCGGAGAGATGATCAAAGGGAGTCTGCTGTTGCCTTAGTGAGAAAGACTGGATGACATGGTTGACTCGTGTCTCTTTACTGCTGTCAGTCTTTCTGGTGAGTTAAACAGATGTCTCATTTATATAGCTTCATGTAAGCTCCAAAAGCCTATGTTTATGTTGTGGCCTTGTTAGGGCCAGAAATAAAGACACAAAGAGAGGAATTGAGTTAAACAAATATATTAACAGAAACAGTAATACAAACATATACAAATGAGAGTTACAGCAAGAATGTTCAGTCCGACTGTCTGGGCTGACTGCTGGAAACTTCCGTCTCCAAAAGGCAGTACCTGCTCCTATTATAGCTGGGAGAGTCTATGTATATGTGGGTAAATTACCATAACACTATCTATCTATCTATCTATCAATCTATCTATCTATCTGTCTGTCTGTCTCATTTGTGTTCATATCTATCTATCTATCTATCTATAGTGGCCTTGTTAGAGCCAGAAATAAAGACACAAGAGAGGAATAGGGTTAAACAAATATATTAACAGAAACAGTAAACAAACATATACAGTTGAGTGTGTTACAGCAAGAATGTTCTGTTCGACTCTCAGAGCTGACTGCTGGAAACTTCTCACTCGAAAAGGCCACATTTGGTCTGGTGCTTCTGTTTTAGATCAAAATATTCTTGATACCCACCACACACCAAAAACTAAAAAGGACAAGTTTTAAAAATGAAACCCCAATGAATATTTACAATGATTACGATATCATAGAAGAAGGTTTGTCAGAACAATTATCCTATAAAGGCATTAATAGGAAAGGCACAGGTAAGCTATGTTTGCTCAGCAGTAAAATACTTCATGTGGAGACTTTAGGTAGTGTGTTTATTTTTGTCATTTGATCCTTTAGTTGGAAACAGGTAACTTCTGCTTACTTTACAAGCTCATCAAAACAATTACCATGAAAATATTTGCAGAAAAGGCAGAAGGAAACTATGTTACAGTTGCAGGAAAGTGACTGAAGCACAAATGACAGTTCAGGACTAACAACATTAAAGATTCTTCTTTGGATTTTGTCAAGAATCTAGGAAAATTCATACTGCATGTCACCACTGCTGCAGGTGGGGCTACTACACCCTTATGCAAATTAATTGAAACAACCGCACTAGTTTCTTTTCTTTCCCCATACAGTCAGTTTTAGACTGGGTGTAATTGATTTCTATTTTTCTCAGATTAGGGCATTTGCAGTGATGTGCAGTAATATGAATCTATTTTTGGGGTGTATGATGAAATTTGTTTGGCCTTGAAAAATATTGTGTCACCCGTGATTGCATCAAATTTTTATCATTCGTTTTCGTAGCGATATGTCTGACTGCAATAGATGCCTATTTACCTCTGCCTGTAACGAGTGTAAGCGTATCCTCAAAGAAGCTAAGTCACTATTTTCTGCTCGGATGAAGGAATGTATTGCATCTCGCAAATTCGGCTCCAAAGATTATTGGCGCCTCTGCAAGAGCGTTCTGAACAATAGCAAACCCTCCATTCCTCCCCTGTTCAATCAATTTGAGATCCTGACCACCTCTGCCGACAAGGCTGAATGCTTTGCTCGGAAGTTTTCTTCCAATTCAATGTTTGACTCTTCCGGGGTACCCATGCCTGATTTCCCTCCGAGAACCGAGGCCCTTTTGAGCGGATTGCACATATCCCCGTCGTTGGTATTGGGCATTATTTCTAACTTAGATAACCACAAGACTACTGGTGGTGACAGGATACCAGCCATTGTCCTGAAGAAATGTGGGCCTGAACTGGCACCTGCCCTCTCTAAATTATACAACCACTGCTTCAAGGAGTCTTGTTTTCCTGACTGCTGGAAGTCCTCAACCATTGTTCCTGTCTTTAAGAACTGTGGTGACCCTTCTAATTACCATCCTATCAGTCTCCTACCCCTCTTCGGCAAAGTCTTCGAAGCCCTTATCAACACCGAAGTGATTAATCACCTGATATCCTATGATCTGCTCTCAGACAAGCAGTATGGTTTCTGCTTTGCCCGATCTACAGCCAATGTGCTTACGGCCATCACTGAATTTGTCTACCAAGCTATTCATAATAATGGTGAAGCTCGTGCTGTGGCCCTAGACATCTCCAAAGCGTTTGATAGAGTTTGGCATGCCGGCCTTCTTCATAAGCTCCAGGGTTATGGTATTACAGGTTGATTGTTTGACCTAATACAATCATTCCTGTCAAACCGTGAATTGAAGGTCGTTCTCAATGGATTCATCTCCAGCTCCTATCCCACTAACACAGGTGTTCCTCAAGGCTCTATCCTAGGCTCTACTCTGTTCCTCATATTCATAAACGACCTTCCTGACGCCATAGATTCCCAAGTCGGCATCTATGCGGACAACACCACAATTTACTCCTGCCTCAAACACAAATCTAGTGATGCTGACAAAGTTAACCTGGCAGTTCGATTAGAAAAGGACCTCCAATCGGTTATGAACTGGTGCAAGAAATGGATGGTTAACTTTAACGCCTCTAAATCAAAACTGCTCTCTATTAACCACCACAGGGATCCATCCCTGCATCCCATTAGAATGTCTGAAGACCAACTTCTTGAGAGCTCCTCTCTGCAGCTGCTCGGTCTCACGCTGTCCGCTGATCTGAGATGGAACAAATACATTGAGTCAATTGCATCATCCACCGCAAGGAAAGTTGGCTCCCTGTGCCGAGCCAGGAAATTTTTCTCCCCGGAATCGATCCTCCAAATCTATAAATCGACCATTCACCCTTGCATGGAGTATTGCTGCCATATATGGTCTGGAGCCCCTGCTGTTTGCCTCAGGGTTCTTGATAAGATCCAGAGACGGATATGCAATGTAATTGGCCCTGATCTGTCATCTCGTCTGCAGTCACTCTCTCACAGACGCGACGTTGCCTCGCTCTGTCTTTTTTACAAATACTTTCACGGTAATTGCTCCGATGAGCTGCTTTCGCTGGTTCCTAGGCCTCATGAATTTAAACATCCTACGAGGCTGGCATCCCATTCCCACCCCTTCACCGTTGAAACTGTTAGATGTAGATGTCCCTTCTACTCCAATAGCTTCATGTATTGCACATCTCGCCTGTGGAACTCCCTTCCTTATTCCTGTTTCCCTGACAAATACAGTCTCCAACTATTTAAGTGTAACGTCAATCAACATCTCCAGCTGCCTTGATCTATCCACTTCCCTTCTCCACATCCTTTCACCTTTCATTCCTATCTGCTCTCGCACCAAATCTTCTGTAACCCCCTTGCCTTGATCGATCCACTATCTTTCTCCACATCCTCTCCTTTACCACTCCTATCTGCTCTTCCTCCAAACCTTCTGTAACCCCTTGCATGCTAGTGGCTTCCAGCCTTGCTTGGGGTGATAAGCTTAAAAAAATATATATATATATATATATATGTATGATAAACTTCAGTATTTATCAATGTCAAATTTGTAATTTTTTATATTCATCACCCATCCCAACTTTTGAAAAGAATAATTCTTATTGAAAGACCTAACAAAAGTAATTAGGAACAAAAATAGTTTAATGTTTTGTCACCACTTGCAACAAAAAGTTAAACATTAAAATAACTTTGACCATAAAAATAAATTATATATATATATATATATATATATATATATATATATATGTAGTTTTCAGTTGTTAATTCCTACAGTAGTAGCATCACCTGTAAGTCGCATTTCGAGCTCATCCTTTCACTGATGACCATGCATTCTATCTTCTTGTAGTTTATGCTTAGTCCCTGCCTCTTACTCTCCTTTGCTACCTTCTGTAGGAGGTTTTGTAATTTCTTTTCTGCGTCTGCTATCAGTGCTGTGTCATCTCTGTAACTTATGTTGTTAACATTGTGGCTGCCAATGATGAATCCTGGTAGGATTTCCAATTCTCTTAGAATACAGCAAGTGCGACGCTGAGGACTGAAGATGTATTGGGATGACCAAAGATGCATTCCAAATGCAAGACAGGAGGATTTCTTTGGTAACAAAGAAAAGGGTACTGAGCTGCTACATGACATCTGTCCTCCTTTAAGCAGTGAATGTTGGATGGTCTCCTCAAAGATGAAGAAGAGACTCGAAGCAACAGAAGCATGGCTCTACAGAAGGAAGCTAACAATATCATTGACCAATTTTTTGAGCAACGATGAGGTTTTGGAGTGGATGTAAACAAGGAGGAAGCTTATACTTAGCATCAGGAAGAGGCAGCTGAAATTTCTGGGACATGTAAAAAGAAAGGCAGGTGAATAGAGCAAAAAAAGAGACAAGGGAAAGCAAATGATCCCCTTGCATAAGTGTGCTTAAGCAAGTGGATGACAGAACATGATCTGGTGGAAGTAGCAAAGGGACAAAACTTATTGAGAGCTACAATGGATAGGGAGAAGTGGAGAGCCACGATCGCCTACATCCTGAAGAGGCACAGCATATAAAAAGAAAGTAGCAGCAATGCCTGCCTCATAAGCTTTATTTGTTACCTCCCTTTAGTATTTTTCCTCCATCATAATGTCAGTTTACGAACCAGTAACAAACTTTTACCAAACAATTTTGGTATGCTTTTGAATATTTACTATACAGGTGGGTGGTGGAATATTTTTCTATGTAAAAGAGGGTGAGGAGGCAAAAATGGCTGCAAACCTAAGCTTTATGCTAAAGAATCTATTCATGGATGACAAAGCAAATGCATATTCTGCTAACCTGACTGTTGGTCACCTTGCCCCAAACTGGCTTCAAAGAAACCAGATTAATCTGATGGCTTTCAACCTTTCCAGATATTAATCAATTAGAAAATTGCTGACAACCACTGAAAGAGATATAAAAGGGAACATTATTTAAATAATCCAAATAGGACGAAACGTCAGTCCAGTGCTATCCGCATTCTGTTGAGGATTCTTCTAGACGATGAATTATTATAATGATTATTCTAATCCCCCCAAATTTCTATCACTTGTATATTTTTGATTGATCCTGCTTCTAATGCTCTGGATTGAGTGGCTTGGTGAAAGAAGATGTGGCTCTTGGGGCACAATCTGTTTGGTTACGTATAATTGGATGAGTATCACCACCAGAATTCAATGAGTATTGGTGTTATATCAAGTCTAGTCAGTTTCTTTTTCCTTTTGCCTTTTGGTCCAGTGGTTCAGGTTCAATTCTCGGTAGTGGATGCGCACTGCTGATGAAATCCAAAATAGGATGAAATGGCTGTCCAGTGCTTTCTGCATTCTGTTGGGGATTCTTATAAACTCAATGAATTACTATAAAATATATGTACATACATACATATATATATATATAAATATACATACATACATACATATATATATATATATATATATATATATATATATATATTTTTGTCATCCACAGACAGATTATGGTGTAGTGTGGCTAGATGTCTGGTTGCCTCTAGCTAGGATCGAAACCCGACTGAATTTGCGTCAGTCGGAACTTCTACCACTAAGCCGTCAGCGCACAGTCAGGGATAAAGGTGAATTTTAACACTTAAAGGCGACAGTCTGTTTCATTCTAGATGTAATCGTCAGGCCATTGCGTCTAGCATGAAACAGACTGTCACCTCTAAGTGTTGACTATTAACATATATATATATATATGGACATTTCCTTGAATACGACAGACAAGGTGGTTTTATTTAGTTTTTTATACGATTTCTCATGTGATCTTATAATTTTTTTCTTTTCGAATGATAAATTATACAAAAACATATTTTTTTATATAATTTTTTATATATATTTTTTTATATAATTTTTTATATATATTTTTTCTTCTTCATAGTTTTTATATAATTTATCATCCAAAAAGAAAAAAAATTATTAGATCGCATGAGAAATTGTATAAAAACTAAGTAAAAGCACCTTGTCTGTCATATTCAATGGAAATGTGCATGAAAGAAGGATTACTGCCTAAATACACAAACATATATATATATATATATATATATATATATATATACAGGTTTCATTAATGAGGGTACTGTGATTAGGCTTTTATCTAATTTTACTTGTGTTTGTATGAAGAAATCACTCATACAAACACAGTCAGTTATGTGCCATGTGTGATACATGTTTAGACGATCATGTATCTTTCGATCCATGATTGACAAGGCAGATTTTTCCCACACAAGAAAAATTAAATAAAAAGCTTGATTGCAGTACCCTGTCATTTGTTGCGTCTCTCTCTCTCTCTCTCTCTATATATATATATATATATATATATAGAGAGAGAGAGAGAGAGAGAGAGATAGAGAAACAGAGAGATAGAGAGAAACAGAGATAGAGATAGAGAAACAGAGAAAGAGGAAAAGCAAGGTTAAAAAAATACTGAAAATTTCAGCTTTCTGAACCCACCGACAAAAAATCTTTGCTTTTTCTGCTCCGTTAGTATCAGCATTTTTTAAATATCATCTCTCTGTTGACGCTAAAATAGCATGAAAAGACTCCTTCATCATGGCATATTAAAAGCTGAAAATATACAGACAATGGACAATCTGTATTAAAATACATATATATCCAAACCCAAGAAAATGGTCCGTCCTATGTATAACGATCCACGCCCTGGGTAAGACGATAAACTACGTCCAACAGCAAGGCCTCTGATCGGGAAATTTTGAGGAGCATGGAACCACCTCTTAATTGCTGATGTTCCCATGTCCACCCTAACCTGGGGTGGTAGCACCTGTTAGGGTCCCAGCAATGGCAAATAGTTGACCCTACAACGTGACTCAAAATACTATGGAAGTGTAAAATTAGATTTTAATACCAGAAAAAATTTTTCTAAATTAGTATCAGCAATAAATGTTTGAAAAAAGAAAATATTACCAGAAATAAAAATCTTGTCAGCATTAAGGTTAATATGCAAAAAAACAAAACAAAAACAAACAACACTATTTACATTATTTGGACTATTGTCTTCATCTTTGTCGCCATATTTATTACAGCGTTTCAGCCGTTGTACACTCCGGCCTTCTTCAGATAGTTGGAATGTTGAACTGAACCCTTTATTTCGCTCACTGGGGTAAACTGTTCTAGTTCCACGTGCCATGTTTAATGGATATCAGTTATTGGTTATCTCCTGTTAATTCCCCTCTCCAAGTTCTCCACTGCCTTAACCGCATATTGAACTCACAGTCTTTGGGTCCTGTCTCTGGATCTAACTAACGCCTTTATCCTCTGTGCTAAACAAACAAACCAAGAAAATGGTACAAAACATAAAAAAACTAAATAAATTTAAAACTTCTGGTCACTCACTCACTCACTCACTCACTCACTCTCTCTCTCTCTCTCTCTCTCTCTCTCTCTCACTCACTCACTCACTCACTCTCACTCTCTCTCTCTCTCTCTCTATATATATATATATATATATATATATATATATATATATATATATTAAGTTTCTAAATAATGAAAAGTTATTAAACCATAGACAGGAGTTAACGTTTTTTTGCCGACATCAACAAATTTTCTCATTAAATAATTAGCATAAAAAAATAGATAAATAAATAAATTCCATAGTTT
Source organism: Acanthosepion esculentum (assembly GCA_964036315.1). Classification (NCBI taxonomy): domain Eukaryota; kingdom Metazoa; phylum Mollusca; class Cephalopoda; order Sepiida; family Sepiidae; genus Acanthosepion; species Acanthosepion esculentum. Next base: position 68,385 of record CAXIWW010000030.1, on the reverse strand, counting down.
AATAAAAGTCTTAAATGCTTAGCCCAATCATTAAATAGAAAAACTCATTTTGAAGTCTTCTAAAAAACAAATTGTAGTTCAGTGCAACGCATTTATAGGAAATAGCCATTTGAATAAACAAATAAATAAGGAGATTAATAGATAGATAATATAATATAAAATAAAACAAAATCCTCTCGACACTTAACGACTTGCCGTCGCGCCACGAACTATCTTTCGCTTTAAACTAACGAGACGGTGACCCCCGCCATCAGCTTTAGAATAGATACCCCACCCTACCCCGGCATAACCTTTCCGAAGGTGACTGATCTGTTGAGAAGAATTAACTGTTCGACCACCTAACCAAAATGGCTGCCCCAGCTGTTGCCATAGTAATTAATGTTGCAAAGGACCATACTTATAAACAAGCGCAAACCACAAGATAGCTTAATCCCAAATTTTTGCTTGAGGATGGTTTCATCCTCAAGCAAAAATTTCAAACTTAATTTTAATAATTATATTGAGGGTTCCGGCTCTCGTTTTTGAAACATGAGATCTCTTATGTAGCGAAGGCATCATATTTTTTTTAAAAATATTATAATATATTATATATATATATATATATATATATATATATAGAGAGAGAGAGAGAGAGAGAGAGAGAGAGACAGACAGACAAACAGACAGGGACAGAGAGTGAGTGAGGGAGAGAGAGAGTGATAATTATTAATTAGTGTTTGAGACCATCAACTGTATAGAGTGGTGAAGGGACGTCTGTGTTGTTTTTTTTTACTACTATACTCTACTGATTTTATTCTACTCTCCTGCCTCTATTGTCTTTGCTTGTGGTTAAAGGGTTAATGAAGTTTCAGATTTTTAGGATGATGAAATATCATAATCGTATATAATCACTGGTGGAAAGGTTGTTTTTAGAAGGCATGAAATTTTTAATCTTCATCTAGAGAATGATGAAATATCCTTAAGATCGTTCATCACTCGTGGAAAGGTTGTTTTTACAAGGCATGAAAAATCACCATCATTCGGAATCATAACACAACTTTGATATTCAAAAAATTAAATGCAATGTCAGTCATTAATTTATATCTAATTCCTGTTCTTTGTACTGTTCCATCTCCTAAATCTTTCTAGAGTTGTCTCCCCTTGCCACTCCATTTTATTTTGAGGGTGCAAAAACATGGACACCTGTTTTAAAATTGTTATAACTTTCTTTGTATTGTGTGTATAGATTTTAATTTTTGTACACTAATAAAAGAGTGAATGACTAATATATTGATGTAATGCATTACGTTTTCCATATGTGCTTTGATGTTGAAAACAAAATAAAACTGAAACCAAATTCATTAAAAAACAAATTCATTAAAAAAACATAAATAATTCAACGTACTTTAACTTTTATTACTCCTTATGGAGTTCTGGTGGTTCAATTAGAAGCAAAATCGCTAAGAAGGTTTTCATTTTGTCAAAAAAGTGATGTGTTTCCTTGTGTTTAGAATTCAAAATAGCCTTGGAAAACAGAAGTTTAGCCTTGTTCCAAAGCAGTAGCAGGCAATTTTCAGCCTAAAATACTGGAATTAACAGTTGACAAGTGTTTATTTATAGCAACTGTCTCAAGGCAACAGAATGCACCTAGAGTAGCAAGAGAAAGAATTTTACGGTGACTATTGTCATCTGCAACTTGGTAACTGTTAATAATATATTTTTTTCCTTTCTCACTTATTCTTTCACACTCAGTAAACGTTTGCATCTTAGTGACCTTATTGCCTTGCTTGGAGGCTTATGAGCATATCACATTGAAATACTGGCTCCTGTACAATCACCTAAGTTAAGTTACATTAAACCTGTTCAGTTCTTAGATATACCAATTGCTGCATGTTTGGATGTATGGTTGGCGTAATGGATAATAGCTCAGAATTTATAATTAGAGAGCCGAATTCCAATTCCACTTGTGTTTGTTATTTTCATATAAGCGCAAATACCCGCAGGAAAAGTATGAATGCAAATCTTCTCTCCCTAGATACGGGTTAATTAGTAAGACTTGTATCATGAAATCATTATTATCGCTGAAAAAAAAAGAAAATTGAATTATTACAATCTAAAAATATTTTCTGGCTTTAAATAACCTGAAAAATTGTTAAGACATAGAAAATGATTGAATCAATCAAGCTCCTTAATATTGTTTTTTCTTTATCTCTTATTCTTTCAAACTGAGTAAAATTTTGCATCTTAGTGACTTTATCGCCCTGCCTGGCATGAAATTATTGCAATAAAAAGTCACCCTGACAACAATGGCGAGATTTGAACAGAGGTCTCATATTCAGAACATGGACATTATAACCACTCCCTCTCTCTTTGCTTCTCTCTCTCTCTTTTTCTCTCTCTTTTTCCCTCTCTTTTTCTCTCTCTCTCTCTCTCTATCTATCTATCTATATATGTGTGTGTGTGTGTACATGTATATATATATATATATATATATATATATATATATATATATATATATATATATATATATATATTTCCTATTTATTTCCTTCAAGATTCTCTTGCTCTTGCTCAAATAGAATTACTTATTCTCCTAATTTCATACTTAACTCTAACAAGTGGTTTCGTCTACATGTTGAGACCAATTTGTCAATTTTTCTACACTTTTTCCACCCTCTCTCTTTCCTGGCGTGTCTTTTCCTTACTCTCGACAAATCCAAGTAAATTTTTGCTGAGAAATCTGCTTCAGGGCTCTCATTTAATTCTGCACTTACAACCAATTCATGCAGACATATGTAGATATCAGCCAAATGCAATTTAATAAGTGCCAGATTGACTAATGACTACGAGGTAAGGCTTTCCAATGTCCACTTTGAATTTCTCCTTTTCTCAGAATTTTTGCACTTGTAGTAGAATTATTACCAAGATTGCCAGACTATGAACACAAAAAATAAGTACCAACATGAAGATCAAAATTTTACATACAGCCCTAAGTTCATTTAGAGAATTTAAAACTCATGGGTTTGGTTTGTTTAACGGCAGTTCAACTTCTTATGGGTCATTTTATTCTGAAATTTTAGTTTCTTGAATAATTTTCTCAAAAAATGTGTTGCTGATTATTTTTCATATTTTCATGTTTTGACCCTAGTTTGAGAGGTTCACTATTTGCCCATAGCTGGGTCCCTGACCGGTGCTACTACCCTTACTTAGTGTTGTGGTTGGATCCACCTAATTTGCATAGAGGAGTACTGACCATATAAATATGGTTGGTACCGGGAAGAGAGGGGAACGAATCAAGAGATTCAACCAGAGACTCTGCCCGACTGCGACTCAGTCAACACATTCTCCAGGAACGGTCTTCCCAGGAATATACAAAAGACTATATGTAAATATTGTGTACACTTTCTTGTTTCAATACATTTTGTTCTAAGTACATTTTGTGTTGCATTATTATTCCATGCATTAGTCAAGTTTCAACACTTAGTAAGAAACTTAGTGAATGCAAAGGAAGAGCAATTTACTTAATAATACCTAGCAGAACAGGGAATCAAAGAAATAGTAAAGGGACACACAATGCTTAGCGCTACAAAAGTTAGGAATTCGTGGAGAACCATTATCAGATGAGGATATTAGTCAGATACATTGTAAATATCAATATTCCTTGCTTTCTAATATTTCCTGCCATTATAGTTATTTTTTTCTCAATGTTACCGCACTCCTAGTTACATTCCATCACTGCCAATCAGATACCGAACTACCGCCAGTCACGATGAACAGATGTCCCCTCGAGCAGGAACCATACCTTGAGAGACTATTTGGTCTCAGACTTACACCTGATATTAAGCGGAACGCGTACATATGATCCATTGTTAAAGGTACAAATAAAATGGTTGGCTCCCCGTACCTGGCTCCACATTGCAGTCCTCTACCTTCACAAGAGCCAGATCAGGCTAAGAATAGAGTACTGTTGCCGTATTTGGGCTGACCGGTCCAAACTTTCCAGTCTCGATAGACTTCAAGATCATCTCCAAGTCCCTGTGGGTGACAAATTATTTTCCAACCTCCAACACACAGGTGGGATGTGGCGAGCCTCGGACTGCTCTATCGCTACTTCCATAGAAAGCGCTCGGACAAACTACATTCTTTGGTTCTGCAAGTTCTAACCTTCACAGGAAGGACCTGCCATGCCACTGACATTGTAACAAACCACACCCACATTCCCTACGTATTCCATCAGACAGGAGTAAGTTCCTCTCAAACAGCTTCTTCCCGTGAACCACTGCTCTGTGTAAACAGACTCCGAAGAGGATGTTTCCCTGATCACTTCAATCTTAACCTGTTCAAGACTAGAGTTAACCATTATCTTTCCCCTACTATCCATATAAACTCTCCCTTAATGTAACTCTCGACCTAGAATGGCTCCCGGGTCTCGTACAGGGGGGATCCTCACTGTAAAAAACAAAAATTCAAATTTGCTTAACAATATATGTCTCGCACATCTCGCCTATGGAACTCCCTTCCCTATTACTGTTTCCCTGACAAATACAATCTCCAACGGTTTAAGTGTAGCATCAATCGACATCTCCAGTTGCCTTGATCTATACACTTCCCTTCTCCACATCCTTTCATTTTTCATTTCTATCTGCTCTCGCTCCAGATCTTTTGTGGCCCCCTTGCCTTGATCGACCCACTGTCTTTCTCTTTCTCCACATCCCCTCCCTTGCCACTCCTATCTGCTCTTCCTCCAACCCTTCTTTAACCCCTTGCGTGATAGTGGCCTCCGGCCTTGCTTGGGGTGATATGATTAAAAAAAAAATATATGTATATACCAAACATTTAGCATCGTTCATAAGTTTTCCTTTCCTTTACACTGAAAGATTTTTTTTTTCTCAGTGTTACATCTTCTGTCTATATAAATATAAGTTCTGAAATAAAAATTCCTGCATTTACCTTGATAAAGCTCCTTAAATAACAGGGAGGAGGCATAGTGGAGTGGTGGATAGCAGCTCGGTTTGAGGGAATTGGAGAGCCGAGTTCAAATACCAGTTGAATCCATTACATTCACTTACGTACTAATACCCTTGAGAGAAGTATGAATCCTCTTCTTCTCCCTTCAGCTATGGGTAATTAGCAGGACAGACCGGATTCTATAGACTTGGAAGGTCTACTGAAGAAAGAAATGACAACTTACTCCAGGGAAAAAAACTCTGCCTCGTCATTCATGTATTGAAAGATACATGATCGCCTCAGCATGAAACACACATAACTGACTGAAGTAACGAAACACATCAAACATTTTTCTTGCTATTTCTTTTATTTACATTGTTTTTGCAGATGAAATTTATTTATATGAGATTTTACAGTGGGACCATCAACAAAGATATACTAAAGGCATTTGACAAGGTGTGGCATCAGGGGTTGCTACATAAACTCTCTAGCTATGAAAACTCTGGGAGGGCTTTCTCAATTATCAAATCCTTCACAAGTCCCTGAAGGCTATTGCTAATTGCAAATAATCAGAAGCCCATGCTTGCATTCCTCGGGGTTCTCTCATTGGCCCTACCCTCTTTCTGCTCTATATTAAGGATCTGCCTGAGGATATACTCTGGTTATTAATGAATATCTATGCAAATGATACAACAGTTTATAGGTGCCCCTCTTAAAAAATTGGATACTCAGAATCTGGAAGCTGATTGCTACCCTGACCGAGATCTGATGGATTGATACATCCAAACTCAGAATCTGTTTGATAATGGTGGAATGTTCTCTTGAGAGGTTATAACTTTCTTGTGATCCATGGCAATTACCTTAATTGTCCACGTATAATACGCCTTCATCCATAAAACGCACAGCTCAAATTTTGCTGCAAGTGTGGGAAAATGCTTCTACTCACGCATAATACGCACCCCTTGTTTGGTAATCAAACGCTATAAATTGTACCTCTCTAATTTCATTATGGCCACCGTTTCCTACCCTTTTTCATGGTGTAATTGAAGATATTTATCAAAAGTTCCGATCATCACGATTCTAAAAGGAAACGGAAATACCTATATTGTGCATACTGCGCAGACACATCAACCTTTTTTGTTAGATGAAATGGGCAATCTACCGGTTCTGTATGTATTTTGTTCACAGATTCACTAAAGACCTTGCCTTGAATGCCTATTAGGGCTCAGGCTTACACTGAACCCCAAGTGGAATTTCATATTGCTATAGATGATGGAAAAGCGTACTGTTCTTTTTTACCACTGTCGTAAATATCTGTCACCTGAAATGCTTGGGCTGACAACCATATTATGTTTAAGCATAAGCTCTTGTTTGATCATTGATATTAATCAATGTCGAGCCTAGTCCTTTCCTAGATCAGAATACTCAGCTAGACAAGTCGATATAATAATCATGCTACACTACAGTAATATGAAACATTTGTGCAAGATATAAAAAATTTACATTCCTACCAACTCCAAGTTTTTGTGCTAGACACAAAGCTTATTTGGTAAAAACAGCAACTCTTGAAAATAGGCACAACTTAAGAAACAAGACAACCACTTCGTAAAATTTTTAAAAAGAGCATCAAATTTATTTACAATTACAAATTTTAAAAAGTGCAAAACAAGGTTTGCACACAATTTTTTTTTGTGCACCTCTTTGAGCAGAATAACACTTTCCTGGGGTAACAAAAAAAGTGATCACCTACGGAAACAAGCAAAAGAACATTTCACAATTAGTTTAAGAAACAGATTCATGTACAGTGTAACCCGGATATAAGAGAGTTGTCGGGACCGGAGAAGAAGTCTCTTATATCCGCGTTTCTCTTATATCCAGGTTTGGTCTATTTTGTTTTATTAACACAGGCTCTAATTTGGGACCAGATAAAAAATATCTCTTATATCCGGGTTTCTCTTATATCCGGGCCTCTTATATCCGGGTTACACTGTACAAAAATTAGTCCCTTCAAAAATAGAGAAAAACTGAGAAAAACTTGAAGAAAGGATTTAACAATATGGCACAAGGCAGAAATTTTCCAAATGGCACCCAACTCTGTTTTTAACAGTATGCTGAAACAGGATGTCTCAGCTTGGGGGGGGGGTTGTGTTATAAAGTTTACTTGTTTGTTCTTGGGTGTGAAATCTTCAGTTGTAAGAATCTGCCTTGTATTTGTCAGGTCAGATTTATGACCTTCGACTGGACTTCCCTTTGAAGTGTAGGGTGATATGCTCAGTCCGTTCTAGTCAACAGCACATCCTTATCTCCTATCGGTTGTTCTCCTCACAGATCTGCCTAAGCCCACTTCTCATCTACCTCAGAACGCTTCTTCTACTCTCTGCCCCTGCCCTCTGCTCATGCCTCGGTTCTCTTCTTCCACTCTGAGATCGCTGATAGCAGTCCTTTTTATTGAAAAAGTGACCGTGATATTGGCTCCAGCCAAAATTTGACATTGGTCAGCAAACTAGTTTCTCATTGGCCAATATATATATATATAAAACAAACTCTCCAATTATTAAAAAAAATAAAAAATTTGAAAATACTTCAAACAATTTTGGCATTGCACAAAATTTAACACACAAACTGTCTAGCCCTTTTGAAGAATATACTTTTCTCAAAACGTGTATAAAAAACAAACATCCTAAATTATTATATATGCATCTTTAACATTTTTTACCAATAATAAAAATAAAATTTTTATATCACTATAATAGTGTTATCTCTTCCCAAGACAATTACTCAGGACTAGTTATCAGTCCGTTCATGATAGTAAAGAGGGTAACTGGCTCTTACCACATCATCTCATCTTTTGAGACTTACTCTTCTATAGAAGTTATACTTTTTTTTCTTTTTAGGTTAAGATCCAACACTTCTGTAGGCTGTCTCTTCCTCCTCCTGGAGATATCTGGGTATAGGTAAATCAAAGACGTCATGCAGAACCACCTCCTCTCAGATGCTCTGTTCCTCCGACTACTTTATTTGATTTCTATGTCTTTTATCCACCCATGTAAAACCTTCTATCATATACAATAAATTTCTGATACATCACTCAACTACCCAATCTTTTCAGCATTCCTTTCCATTTTTTACATTAGAAAGAAATACGTTTTTGCTGAGTATGAAGTATTTCTAGGTATCTAATTTGTTCTTGTTTTCAAACATTTTTTTTTATTCAGCAGCAGTTTGTCAAACACTAATCTAATTTTCCTTGTGAACATTACCTGATACCATGTTAGGATGAGATGTCAACTGATAGTGTGTTAGGATTAGGTGTCACCTGATACTGTGTTAGGATTAGGGGTCACCTGATATACACATAAAAACTGATGTAATAACATATTCTTAGTTTCACCTCCATTGGTTTTTTTAAATGCCCTGTTGAATGTATCAACAAAGCATTTTACTTGCCCTTTTGATCTTGGATGGTAGTGGGGAGTTTCCATATGTTTTATCACAAAGGTTTTACAAAAACTTTCAAACACATCAGCAGTGAATTGCATGGAATTGTCCGAAACACTGGTATTTGGGATACCGTATGTAGCAAATAATCCATGCAAGAAGTTTATTGAAATTGTTAAAGTTGGACACTTGCATTTTAAAATTTCTGGTCATTTGGAAAAACTGTTGACGAAGATTAGGTATTAGATACATATTATTGATCCCGCGAAATCAATGTTTAATCTTGACCACATTGATTTTGCAGTATCAATAAATTGTATCTACTACGTAATCATTGTCAACAGTTTTTCCAAATGACCAGAATTTTAAAATGCAGGAGTTTAATCTTGATATCTAATCTTAATGTTTAGTCTTGACCACAGGAGACACAGTGGAGTGGCTTGGATTGAGAAATCGGAGAGCCGAGTTCGAATTCCAATCAAATCCATTACATTCACTTATGTGCTAATACCCTTGGGAAAGATGTGAATCCTCTTCTTCTCACATCAGCTATGGGTAAATAGCAGGACTGACCAGGTTCTATAGCCTTGGATGGCAACTGGTCTACCGCAGAAAGAAATGGCAACTTACTGTGGGAAAAATCTGCCTCATCAGTCATGTATCAAAAGATACATGATCGCCTAAGCGTGTATCACACATGGCACATAACTGAGTGGTATTCACTTACCTGCTAATACTCTTAGAAAGGTATCAATCCTCTTCTCCCCCCAGCTATGGGTAAATAGCAGGACTGACCAAGTTCTATAGCCTTAGATGGCAACTGGTCAACCGCAGAAAGAAATGGCAACCTACCACAGGAAAAAATCTGCCTCATCAGTCATGTATCGAAAGATACATAATCGCTTAAGCATGTATCACGCTTGGCACATAACTGATCTAATCTTGACCACGGTGTGCCTGTCTTGGGCTAAGGGTAGAATTTAACTAGTGGTGATTTTGCAGCCATGGCACAACCTCTGCCCACTTTTACCAATCTCTCTATGTCTTTGTCCATATTGGGTCAGTAGACATAGCTGCACATGAGGGATTTCGTTCTGGAGATACCTGGATGATCTGTATGAAATTCTTTCAACATCCTTTTCTGAAGAGATGCAGACATTATCAATCTTTCACCAGACATTAAAACTCATTGCAGACTAAGAAAATCCCACCTTACTTGTTACTTATTTTCTCTAATAACAGTATCCCCCTCAGCTTTTATTTTAATTTCATCCAGTGTCTCTAGTAGATCACATATGGTATTACAGAGAACATTCTTAATTTCATTCTCAGCTATTAGTACAGAAATTACATAATTTAGGTATGAGTCTCAACAAACCATATGTGTGACTTAGCTTTTTTGATAGCATGAATGCCATTTTAAAATTGTAATTCAACAGAATTATCCCCCATCATTGTAGTCAATTCGTTGTATGTTTTGGGATTCCATTTTTTAACCTGAAAATGGATGGAGTTTGGTCCATCTGTAAGGTGAACCTCCTATCATGGATGAATTTGTGAAATTTTTTCACAGCAAAATTATTCCCAACACCTTTTTCTCTATCGGGCTATAATTCTTCTCAACTGAAAAAAGTGTTCTTGGTGCATGTGCTATCTCTTTTACACACCTATCTTTGTGCTTCTGCACAATTAAGGCACCAATGCCATAGTTACTTCTGTTGCTCATCACGATTATTTCTAATTTTCGATCAAAATGCAAGAGAAACAAGTTTGATGTTGGAATCTTTTTAATTTTTCCAAATGCTTTTTTGAATTGAGCTTGACCAATTTCAATTATAGCCGTTTTTTAGTAAATTATTTAATGGTGCTCACAAAAATGCATGTTCAGAATAAAAATCCTTATAACAATTTGTGAAACTCAAGCTGACACGTTTGTTGAGGAAGGCATATTTTTAATTGCACATGCCTTGGTTGGGTCTAGTTTGCTAACGTTTTCATTGATAATTTGGCCAAAATATTTCATTTTCATCATGAAATCTTCCCACTCACCACTCACTTTAAATCCATAATTTGCTGGTTTTTCTAAATACCTCACTTACTTGCTGTATATACTGTTCTTGGTTTTCACTTTTTATTAAAATGTCATCTAAGTCGGCGATCACAAAGTTTAGATACCTCATCATTGTGTCCATTAATTGGTGAAAAATTCCAGGTGCTACCTTAATTCCAAAAGGTAATCTGTTAAACTTGTATAATTCGTTGTATGTATTGATAAACAGTTTTGAACATTCTTTATCAGAATTGATGGATTTGCAAATATGCACCTGACAATTCCAAATTTAAAAAGTACTTTCCACCATTTAACTTTGCAAAAGTTTCTTCTTGGCTTGGCAGTGAGTAATCGTAAGCTTACAGGCAATCATTCAGCCCCCTGGAGAAATTGGCACATAATCAAATTTTGTTATTTTTCTTTTTCACATTGCCTGTCATCAACGCTACATTTACAGTAATCTTGAATTTTGAATTTTTATTCTTTTTGTTAACTTTAAAATGCGAACTCTTGTGTCCCACATTTTCATAGTCAACACATTTTTTGTTCTTGAAAAGGCAGTTCCTCTTGAAATGTAGTTTACTGCATCGATAACATGGATTCGGTTTTGTGAAGTATTTTGTTTTCCCATATGCTTTTTGACAAGCCGAATTTATGTGAGCCATATCATTTTGCAAGTTCAGTATTCTTTGACACCCTTCAGATACAGCTTACAAGGTCAATTTTGTGTTCTGTTCAAGCTTAGTCGATATTCCATAAAAGATTTCAGCATCCCTATTTGCTATCAACCCTTGCACAAAGATCAAGCACTTAAACATGTCATGTTTGCTTAACTTGAACTTTTCACATTCCCTGTTTAGGATACTAGCATAAATGGTATAATCTTCTTTTTTTTTCACAATATTTACGCATTGCCAACGTGTATTAAACAATGAACTTCGTTCATTGAAAATTTTACTTAACAACATATGTTTCTTCAAATGACAATTCACACAAAGTTTTCAGCAGGATGTAATTCACCTATTTTTCATGTTCCACTGGCCCAAACTTAACAGACACACTTTTTTCATATCTGACCATCTTATACAGTCTTTTTTAAAGATATCCTCATATTGTCTGCAGTATGTTGTCAATGTAACCTTTTCATCTTGGTTATATTTAAATGAATCAATTGCATTTACTACTGAGTCCTATGAGAAATAAGTAGACGTTTTTTTGTTAACTTTACTCTTCACAAAACGTTCTAACGTTTTTTGTTACCTTTACTCTTCACAAAACGTTCTAGCGTTTCTTGTTAAATTTACTCTTCACAAAAAGTTCTAAAGTTTTTTGTTTACTTTACTCTTCACAAGACGTTCTAACGTTTTTTGTTGCCTTTACTCATCACAAAACGTTCTAGCATTTTTGTTACCTTTACTCTTCAGAAAACATTCTAAAGTTTTTGTTAACTTTACTCTTCACAAGACGTTCTAACGTTTTATGTTGCCTTTACTCTTCACAAAACGTTCTAGCGTTTTTTGTTACCTTTACTCTTCACAAAACGTTCTTAAGTTTTTTTGTTAACTTTACTCTTCGCAAGACGTTCTAACGTTTTTTGTGGCCTTTCCTCTTCACAAAACGTTCTAACGTTTTTCGTTACCGTTAGTCTTCACAAAACGTTCTAACGTTTTTTGTTGCCTTTACTCTTCACAAAACGTTCTAACATTTTATGCTGCCTTTAGACTTCACAAAACGTTCTAGCGTTTTTTGTTACCTTTACTCTTCACAAAACGTTCTAACGTTTTTTGTTACCATTACTCTTCACAAAACGTTCTAACGTTTTTTATTAACTTTACTCTTCACAAAACATTCTAAAGATTTTTGTTAAATTTACTCTTCACAAGACGTTCTACGTTTTAAGTTGCCTTTACTCTTCACAAAACGTTCTAGCGTTTTATGTTGCCTTTACTCTTAAGAAAACGTTCTAGCGTTTTTTGTTACCTTTACTCTTCACAACACGTTCTAAAGTTTTTTTGTTAACTTTACTCTTCCCAAGACGTTCTAACGTTTTTTGTGGGCTTTACTCATCACAAAATGTTCTAACGTTTTTCGTTACCTTTATTCTTCACAAAACATTCTAACGTATTTTGTTATCTTTACTTTCAGAAAACGTTGTAATGTTTTTTTATAACTTTACTCTTCACAAGAAGTTCTACGTTTTATGTTGCTTTTACTCTTCACAAAAAGTTCTAGCGTATTTTGTTACTTTTACTCTTGACAAAACATTGTAACGTTTTTTGTTAACTTTACTCTTCAAAAAACGTTCTAACGTTTTACGTGACTTTACACATCACAAAACGTTCTAGCGTTTTTTGTTACCTTTACACTTCACAAAACGTTCTAACGTATTTTGTTATATTTACTCTTCAGAAAACGTTCTAACGTTTTTTATAACTTTACTCTTCAGAAAACGTTCTAGCATTATTTACCTTTACTCTTCAGAAAAAATTCTAGCGTTTTTTGTTGCTTTTACTCTTCACAAAACGTTCTAGCGTTTTTTGTTACCGTTACACTTCACAAAACGTTCTAAAGTTTTTTGTTACCTTTAGTCTTCACAAAACGTTCTAACGTTTTTTGTTACCATTACTCTTCACAAAACGTTCTTACGTTTTTTGTTAACTTTACTCTTCACAAAACGTTCTAAAGATTTTTGTTAAATATACTCTTCACAAGACGTTCTACGTTTTATATTGTCTTTACTCTTTACAAAACGTTCTAGCGTTTTTGTTACCTTTACTCTTCACAAAACATTCTAACGTTTTTTTTAACTTTACTCGTCACAAAACGTTCTAACGTTTTATGTGACTTTACACTTCACAAAATATTCTAACGTTTTTTTTACCTTTATCATTCAAAAAACGTTCTAACTTTTTTTGTTACCTTTACTCTTCACAAAACGTTCTAGCGTTTTTTGTTGCCTTTACTCTTAAGAAAACGTTCTAGCGTTTTTTGTTACCTTTAGTCTTCACAAAACGTTCTTGCTGTTTATGCTGATGTACTTGTCTCAATAATATTTCCTGGATTTGCTCTTGATGTTCTTGTTGCTGTTGTCATTGTTCTTGCTGTTGTTTAATTAATTTCAACATTAAAAGATTCACGTCTCCATTTGTAATTGTTTAACTTGAAATCAAAATATATTTCAGATGTTTTAATCTTCTTTTGTTTCCAGCATAAGTTTTGTTATTTCAACACACTGATTCCACAAGCTGAATAAATATCAAAACTGTTTCCACTACTATTATAATAAATAGTGAATCATCCTTGTCGCCATCTGTTATGATGTGGGGTCTGGCAAGACACCAGACTCAACTCGACATAGTCAGTCATGACAGTAGTATTCAATACTCATCTAAACAAGTCACTGCAATAGTATTATTGTCTTCTAGACTCTGGTGAAGAGTAAAGATAACCAAGACTAATTATCCTGAATGGATCAGTCCATTCATGATAGTAAGAAGGGTAACTGGCTATTACCCCAACAGGTATATATATATCGGTGATCTTTTATCAATTTAAACATTATTTTCACTGGATGCTCCTATTTGCATAGATGCTACATTTATTTAAATAAACAGTATATTTATTTTTGTCTACCAGCGTGAATATTTGAGATATCTTATTAAACAAAAATCTCTGCTCTCCACCAGGATTTGAACATGTGTTCCTGTGGGCAGGGGAACTACCGTCAGATCAGGTATGCTCTTACCAACTGAGCTACCAGCCAATGCGTCAAGGCCAAAATTGTGCCTTCAAGTGAAACTTCTCTCATCATAGATCAGTATATATTATATAGGTGATTATTGCTATTTTCTCCAAATAAATTTTACATTGTTTTGAGGTGTTGTAATCTGCTGCTGTTTTTCTGACTTTCCATGTTATTTTGGGTATTATTTTGAGAACTTTTATACATTTTGGTAGGGTTGCATTATTTGCATATTTTTTGTTATCCAATAATATTTTGCTTACGTAATTTCTGTCTAGGGACCTTATGTTAGTTCTATGTATTCTTTCTGTCTTTCCTTTGAATCTTACAGTAGCTTCATATATTATGTTGATTTGCACATAGTTACCATTCAGTGGGCATTCACACTCGCAGGTGGTGATTCTGAGTGTTTGTGGTATACTAGTATTTTACTATTTTTTAATCATTTATAGTATGTAAAAACAAATATAGTTAAAATATTGATCAAACTCATTGACAAACACCTTCCAAAATTGAACAAACTGTGCAAAATATTCGATAAAAGACCTGACAATTGAGCTGTTGCTGCACTGAAGACATGCTACAAATGGATTTAAGTTCAGAGCACATTTTCGCTGCATATTTATTCACTTTCCTACTTTCACTTTCACTTTTCATAATTTCATAATCTGTTAAAAACCTATTATTCGAAATTGTTTTTGTCTGGTTCACACATTTTACTTTTAGTTTCGTTTTCACCTTTACTTGTAACAGATCTTTTCCAGTACTTGTGAGAAATATTATTTTACTAACTTGATTATCTTTTTCTCCCACACTTTAAACTTGTCACTTTTATTCATATTTCTATTCTCTATTACATATACTTTACATTAACCTTGTTTAAGTACCTCTTTATACTCAGCTGTAAGCATCATTTAGACATAAACCTATTTTGTTATATAGGTGTATCATTAATATTTAACATATAACACATATATACAAAACCTATTTATTATATTCCAGCTGGCAAAGATTTTACTTTCATCATTTGTATTTTCTGATGTGTCTATTCTTTCCTTGTTCTGAATTTTTGAATGATTTAATTCTAAATTTAAGAACTGAATATATTTCTCACGATATCCAAACTATAAAATAACCATTGAAATTCCACTATTCTATTGTTAAGTCTTTTAGCATAACAACTTAAAAAATATATGGGAAACAATTATTTTATTATTTTGCATCCTAGTGTTGTTAATTCTCTCTTTGTATTCTGACTATCACCGAAATTATATTTCGTTCATGAAGTATAATTATCAACGAGACTTGAATATTATTGAGAATATACATCAGCTACAGAGAAAAATTGTAAGAAATAAAAATAATATGTTGGCTGGCCACTCATATTTGAGCATGCCTGTCTACTAGGGCAGCTAGCCAATCCCTGTTGCAGATGCATGCCCAGGCATATTTGTATTTTTTCAACACTCACAGAGCCCACCAGTAGTTTATACTGCAACTATGCAGAGCTGACCTTAGTTTCTGGGAAAGCCCACAATATCTGGCATAATCAACAGTCTTAACAAGTCCAGTATGTTCAAAACCTCAGTCAAAATAACTTGAAAATTCCTGCTGTCACAACCATTGATGGGTCCAAAATAATTCTGTGATGTATATATATATATATATATATATATATATATATATATATATATATATGTATATATATATGTATATATATATGTATATA
>CAXIWW010000030.1:0-50000 GCA_964036315.1 Acanthosepion esculentum | reverse complement strand
TTCTTACTATGAAAATACATTGGATATGATTCTTACTATGTAAATGCATTGCAAATGATGTTTGGTGTGAAAATGAATTGGAAATAATTCATACTATGAAAATGCTTTGGAAATGATTCTTACTATGAAAATGCATTTCAAATGATTTTTACTATGAAATGGATTTGGAAAGCTTCAATTTCTTGGCAATTTTTCTTTTGAGACCAGCTATCTTTGAAGAAAATTTCAATATCTGCCATCATCTCAATGTTAAGTTGATTTGATTTTGCCATTTTGTACAAATTACTTCAAAATTTAAAAAATAACTATTAAAAAACTATTGAAATTGCACAATCATTTTGATTCAAAACTGTAAGCATATATATATATATATATATATATATCGCATGATGATATATATATATATATATATATCGCATGATCATGTGGGACATCATGAACTGTGGTGCGATTTTTACTTCCAGCGTCTCGTATGCACAAGTTTGTCATTGCTTGAAAATCTTCCATGCAAACAAAAACAGACTATCATTATTGTTTTGTCCGTGTATTGTTTAATATATTGTAATGTTATTGTTATCTTTGATGATGGCTTATGTATGCCGAAAGCTTATATAGGATTAAAAAACATGTTTGAATATGGTGATTTTCTTTCGTCTTTCAATGATAATGTTATTAAGCTCATATGATATGAAAGGAATTTGCATAAAATAAATATACAAAACTTTCTATATTATTTAATGAAACATGCATCAATATAATTCCGACTGACACCAAATTAGTCAGGTTTTGATCCTGGCTTGTGGTTTCAGACAAGTCACACTGAGGAGCTGTGATACAGCGAAACAGTACTGTCTGCAAATCATATATATATATATATATGTTGTGTTGAATGTCAAAGACAACGTAGTCATGCATATTCTCTTTTGAATTTTCTCATATTTTCTAATGAGACTTTTTATTTGAAAATTATATCGAAATAAATATTGTCCGTAAGATAACCGAGTACTTTCGAACATCATTGTTCATCTTCAGGGTCAAAATATTTTTAACAATGTCTTATATATATGTAGAGTCAAAATTTTTTTAGAACATTTGCAAATTGTCTTGTAGCGGAATCATGTTGCTACATATTATTTTTACAAACTAAATAAACATTACAAAATCATTTTAATTTCAAAAGTTGCGACGATGTTATCACGTGCATGGCGAAGATTTTTAATCATGTGAAGGCGTGAAAAAGATTTTTTATTATACAAGCCAAAAGATCGAAGAATACGTTATGAAATTTAAAAAGAATTAAAAAATTTTAATTCAAAAGAGAATATGCAGGACTATGTTGTTTTTGACATTCAACACATGTTTAAAAGAAAAGTTGCTGCCAAATTATATATATATATATATATATATATATATAGATAGATAGATAGATATGAACAGACTGGGAATAGATAGATAGATAGATAGATAGATAGATAGATATTAACAGACAGTAGATAGATAGATAGATAGATAGATAGATAGATATGAACAGACAGTAGATAGATAGATAGATAGATAGATAGATAGATAGATAGATAGATAGATAGATATGAACAGACAGTGGATAGATAGATAGATAGATAGATAGATATGAACAGACAGTGGATAGATAGATAGATAGATAGATAGATATGAACAGACAGTAGATAGATACATAGATAGATATGAACAGACAGTGGATAGATAGATAGATAGATAGATATGAACAGACAGTGGATAGATAGATAGATAGATAGATAGATAGATAGATAGATAGATAGATAGATAGATAGATAGATAGATAGATAGATATGAACAGACAGTGGATAGATAGATAGATAGATAGATAGATATGAACAGACAGTGGATAGATAGATAGATAGATAGATAGATAGATAGATAGATAGATATGAACAGACAGTGGATAGATAGATAGATAGATAGATAGATATGAACAGACAGTGAATAGATAGATAGATAGATAGATAGATAGATAGATAGATAGATAGATATGAACAGACAGTGGATAGATAGATAGATAGATAGATAGATAGATAGATATGAACAGACAGTGGATAGATAGATAGATAGATAGATAGATAGATAGATAGATAGATAGATAGATAGATAGATATGAACAGACAGTAGATAGATAGATAGATAGATAGATAGATAGATATGAACAGACTGGGGATAGATAGATAGATAGATAGATAGATAGATATGAACAGACTGGGGATAGATAGATAGATAGATAGATATGAACAGACTGGGGATAGATAGATAGATAGATAGATATGAACAGACTGCGGATAGATAGATAGATAGATAGATATAAACAGACTGGGGATAGATAGATAGATAGATAGATAGATAGATAGATAGATAGATAGAACTATGAAAATACTGTCGTAATGACACAGTCTGTTTTTTTTTTAACAGAGACAACTCCATGAGATTTGTTGACAACATTAGTCAATGATGAGTTAACATTCAAAACATGTATGAACATTTAAGTTAGTTGAAATTTTTGGTAGTCTCAAAAAGATGACTGAAGGGTTAATAGTGGAAAACAAAGCATCGTGTTTCTCATACAAAAATATTCATAATTTAACAAATGTATTGTAGACACACAAATCCAAATTTGAACTCTTTAGTACTAAGATGAGCCTGCAGAAAGACCGAAAAGTAAAAGCAAATACACTGTAGTTACTGTAAATGTATCTTTTACTTAGAAAAAAAAACACATAAAATATTTCATTTTAATGTGCTTTTTAAAGAAATGCAGGGTGACTCCAAACTTTTTTTTTACCTGTAGTGTATAAGTCTAGTCATACTGAGGAGTTGCGATACATCGAAACAGTACTGTCTGTGAATGACATAATTTAGCTCTTGAAAATACATTTCAATTGAGCATTGTTGAGTGATAAGCTAATTATATAAACAACAGCCACCTGCACTAATGCAAAGCTCTTCAGTAAAATGAATGGAGCACTTTGGCTGGTTGGCATTTGTTTACATTTGTAAAAACAATATGCTAGATTTAGTTGTGTAACTCTACCGAGTGAAGATAGCTCTGGCTGACACCAAATTAGTTGTGTTTCAATCCGGGCTTGAGTCATTCGGAAGTCTAGTCACACTGAGGAGCTGTGATACAGTGAAACAGTACTGTCTGTGAATGACATATATATATATATATATATATATATATATATATATATATATTTGTTGTAGAGTTACTTTCTGCAGTAGAAACTGTATTTGGACGCAATTCGGTCCTAAATAGGTTCAACGTACAAAAACGTTAGGAACGTTTTATAATAAGTATTACGCAGAGTAATCTAGTTGTTGTAGCTGACTACTTTCGTATTCGACTCCCCGTTGACCCTCACTGACTCCTACTTATATTAGGTGGGAGAGTCTATTATCTATAGACTAGGCGTGTTTCACCATAACAATATTAGATAGATATAAAATGGACAGAGATAGACAGATAGATATATAGATAATGAAGAGAATGGGATAGATACATAGATAGATAGATAGATAGATAGATAGATATGAACACGAAATCTTTCTTTTTCTTTCTTTCATTCTGTGTTTATTTGTTTCTTTCATCCTTTCTTTCTTTCTTTTAGTCTCTCTTTCTTTATTTCTTTCTTTTATTCATTCTTTTTACTTTCATTCTTTCTTTGTATCTTTTATTCTTTCTTTCTTTATTTCTTTCTTTCTTTTATTCTTTCTTTTTTATTCTTTCTTTTATTCTTTCTTTTTCCTTCTTTCATTCATTCTTTCATTCTTTTTCTTTCATTTTGTGTTTCTTTGTTTCTTTCATTCTTTGGTTCTTTGTTTCTGTATTTTATTCTCTCTTTTCTTCTTTCTTTTTTTCTTACTTTCTTTCTTTCATGCATTCTTTATTTATTTTTCTTTCTTTCACTTTTTCTTTCTTTGTTTCTTTAATTCTCTTCTTTCTTTCTTTCTTATTCTTTATTTCATTCTTTGTTTGTCTCTTTCTTTCTTTCATTCCTTCTTTCTTTTTCTTTCTTTCATTCGTTGTTTCTTTCTTTTTTTTTTTGTTTTTCACTCTTTGATTCTTTGTTTCTTTCACGCTTTTTTATTTCTTTCTTTCATTCTTTATTTCTTTTCTTTCATTCTTTGTTTCTTTCTTTCTTCTTTTTGTGATGTCAACGAACACTCATCACTTTTGGGATATCAACGAATACTCGTCACTTTCGTCAATGCTCGTTGTAGTAGAGACTTTGTAATCGCAGATACAACTATAGTATGCCGTTGAACAATACTGGTGTCAGACACTAATAGTACTTGCTCAATAAGACTCGCTCAAATAGTAATGCATATAAAATGGTAATCCGAATAGAGAAATAGTACAGTGAATAGAGTAGAGAATAGTGGTCGATATAATAATAGATTAGACATAGTGATCTGAATAGTCATAGAGGATAGAATAGAAATGTGATCATTTAGATGTCAGCTACTTCCTATATATATGTGTTTCCTCTATGGCCACGTGGTCTACTTAATTCAATAATGGGATCGCCTGTGTTTGCTCACTGGAGATCTATGTTCAAACTCAAGTCTCAGCAGCGAAACTTTATTCCTATATAACACTTCCAGCCTTTCTTTCTTTTTTTCTTTTTCCTTCCTTCTTTCTTTCTTTTTTCTTCTTCCTTCCTTCTTTCTTTCTTTTTTCTTCTTCCTTCTTTCTTTCTTTCTTTTTTCTTCTTCCTTCCTTCTTTCTTTCTTTTTTCTTCTTCCTTCCTTCTTTCTTTCTTTTTTCTTTTTCCTTCCTTCTTTCTTTCTTTTTTCTTCTTCCTTCCTTCTTTCTTTCTTTTTTCTTCTTCCTTCTTTCTTTCTTTCTTTTTTCTTCTTCCTTCTTTCTTTCTTTCTTTTTTCTTCTTCCTTCCTTCTTTCTTTCTTTTTTCTTCTTCCTTCCTTCTTTCTTTCTTTTTTCTTTTTCCTTCCTTCTTTCTTTCTTTTTTCTTTTTCCTTCCTTCTTTCTTTCTTTTTTCTTCTTCCTTCTTTCTTTCTTTCTTTTTTCTTCTTCCTTCTTTCTTTCTTTTTTCTTCTTCCTTCCGTCTTTCTTTCTTTAACAGCTTTAACAAAACATTTCAGTAACAATTATATTCATGAATGTAGGTCAATATTTAAAGAATAAATGTGGTTCTACAGAAGGATGCTGGGAATACATACTATGGACCAGATATATATGCAACAACAAAGTTTTAGATAAAATAGGAACAAAAAGGACACTTACACTTAACATATGGGAGAGACAGTTGAAATTTCTGGGGCACATAATGAGGAAAGAAGGCTTGGAACATTTAATACCCACAGAACAGATTGAAGGCAAAAGGGAGAGAGGAAAACAATGCAAATCCTTAGCTAGCGAGCTTGTGTACATGGATGGTGGAACAAGGTTTAGGAGAGATGACAATAAGACAAAATTTATTAAGATCCACAAAGGATGGGAAATTGTAGAGAGCCATGATCGCCAACGTCCTGAAGAGACAGGACACACAGAAGAAGGAGAGAAGATAAATGAAAAGATTTTAAACTAACAAAGTTTACCATATCACTGACGGAAACTTTAAACACTTAAGAATGGTTTTTCCTCTTCTATCTTCACTTTCTTTCATACTCCCAAAATGATTATTTCTTTCTTTATTTTAGAAAAATTATTATTCTTTTTTTGCTTTTCTTTCTTTTTCTTTCTTCTTTATTTTTTCTTTTTTCTTTCTTTCTTTTTTCTTCTTCTCTTACAATGACTATTTTTCCTCTCTTTTTCTTAGAAAAATTATTATTCTTTCTTTTGCTTTTCTGTCTTTTTCTTTTTTCTTTTATTCTTTTTTCTTCTTCTCTTACAATGACTATTTTTCCTTTTTTTCTTAGAAAAATTATTATTCTTTCTTTTGCTTTTCTTTCTTTTTCTTTTTTCTTTTATTCTTTTTTCTTCTTCTCTTACAATGACTATTTTTCCTTTTTTTCTTAGAAAAATTATTATTCTTTCTTTTGCTTTTCTTTCTTTTTCTTTTTTCTTTTATTCTTTTTTCTTCTTCTCTTAGAATGACTATTTTTCCTTTTTTTCTTAGAAAAATTATTATTCTTTCTTTTGCTTTTCTTTCTTTTTCTTTTTTCTTTTATTCTTTTTTCTTCTTCTCTTACAATGACTATTTTTCCTTTTTTTCTTAGAAAAATTATTATTCTTTCTTTTGCTTTTCTTTCTTTTTCTTTTTTCTTTTAATCTTTTTTCTTCTTCTCTTACAATGACTATTTTTCCTTTTTTTCTTAGAAAAATTATTATTCTTTCTTTTGCTTTTCTTTCTTTTTCTTTTTTCTTTTATTCTTTTTTCTTCTTCTCTTACAATGACTATTTTTCCTTTCTTTTTCTTAGAAAAATTATTATTCTTTCTTTTGCTTTTCTTTCTTTTTCTTTTTTCTTTTATTCTTTTTTCTTCTTCTCTTACAATGACTATTTTTCCTTTTTTTCTTAGAAAAATTATTATTCTTTCTTTTGCTTTTCTTTCTTTTTCTTTTTTCTTTTATTCTTTTTTCTTCTTCTCTTACAATGACTATTTTTCCTTTTTTTCTTAGAAAAATTATTATTCTTTCTTTTGCTTTTCTTTCTTTTTCTTTTTTCTTTTAATCTTTTTTCTTCTTCTCTTACAATGACTATTTTTCCTTTTTTTCTTAGAAAAATTATTATTCTTTCTTTTGCTTTTCTTTCTTTTTCTTTTTTCTTTTATTCTTTTTTCTTCTTCTCTTACAATGACTATTTTTCCTTTCTTTTTCTTAGAAAAATTATTATTCTTTCTTTTGCTTTTCTTTCTTTTTCTTTTTTCTTTTATTCTTTTTTCTTCTTCTCTTACAATGACTATTTTTCCTTTTTTTCTTAGAAAAATTATTATTCTTTCTTTTGCTTTTCTGTCTTTTTCTTTTTTCTTTTATTCTTTTTTCTTCTTCTCTTACAATGACTATTTTTCCTTTCTTTTTCTTAGAAAAATTATTATTCTTTCTTTTGCTTTTCTGTCTTTTTCTTTTTTCTTTTATTCTTTTTTCTTCTTCTCTTAGAATGACTATTTTTCCTTTCTTTTTCTTAGAAAAATTATTATTCTTTCTTTTGCTTTTCTGTCTTTTTCTTTTTTCTTTTATTCTTTTTTCTTCTTCTCTTACAATGACTATTTTTTACTTTCCTTTTCTTAGAAAACTATTACCCTTTCCCTTGCTTTTCTTTCTTTCTTTTTCTTTCTTTTATTCATTCATTCTTTCTTTCTTTCTTTTCTTACAATATATATTTTTACTTTCTTCATCTGAGAAAAATTATTATCCTTTCCTTTCTTTTTCTGTCTTTCTTTATTCTTTCATTGTTTCCGTTTTCTTTTTCTTTCTTCTCTTACTATGACTATTTTTTATTTTCTTTATCTTAGGAAAATTATTATCCTTTCCTTTTCTTTCTTTTTCCTTTCATTCTTTCTTTCTTTTTCTTTCTCCTCTTACAATGACTATTTTTTACTTTCTTTATCTTTGAAAATTTTTTAACCTTTCCTTTCTTTTTCTTTCAGTCTTTCTTTCTTTTTTTTTTCCTTCCTGTCTTGCAAATGACTATTTTTTATTTTCACTATTTTAAAAAAATTACTATCTTTTCCTTTGCTTTTCTTTCATTTTCTTTCTTTCTTCCGTATTTCTTTTTCTTTCTTTTTGTCCAAACAAAACATTGTTTTTTCTGTTTAGCTTACTTGCATTTCTTTCTCCCTTTTTTCATGTCATTCATTTTAGTTTTACTTTTCCTTCTCTTTGCATTTCTTCAACATTGTTTTTCTTCCAGTCAAAACATGAATGGTCCATTATTTATCTGAGGCAATGGCAGCATGTCATGTAATACTAGCTTATAAATGGTGGATCAAGCAGAATTATAATAGAATATCCATATTATCAGGTATTAATGCATTAATGTATCATGATTTAAGTATAGACATATATCTAGATTAATAAAACATTCATGAAAAAATACATATCTATATATCTCAACGCTTTTAATAAAATATAATTAATTTAATAAGTTAACTTCAGGTAGAGATTTATCAATTCGATAGTAACTTTACTGAAATAACTTTAAATGCAAGAAATTTTAAGTAAGTTTGAAAAAAATTGCTTTAAGCTTATAATTAGTGTACATTGTTTGTTAATGAACTTAATACGTATATATATATATATATATATATATATATATATATATATATATATATATAAATATAATTCACTCATGTCCCATAGACTCCACTGATGAATATGGGGTCACAGCTTTTAATATGTTAAGGATTGCTGCTGTGTTATCAACAGAATAGTGTTCTGATTGGTTTTAATTTATCCTGCAGCTAGAGTGCTTGCCAACCAAGGCTGAATTGACAAGTCTGCCTTACTATTTAACCCATAAATTGGAGAGAGTAGAGATGGTTCATACCTATCTCAAGAGTATTTACACAAAAGTCAATGTAACGAACTCAACTGGAATTCAAACTCAGCTCATTGAGTTCTCATTTACATAACCTGCATATGCCCGGATGAGTGAATTGATTGCTGGAGGGTCTAAGAAGCTGATGGTAACACTAATCAGCCAAGAGAAAAACATTGTATTTGCATTAATTATACATATATATATATATATATATATATATATATATATATATATATATATATATGTATGTATGTTTTTTTTTCATTGCTGCCCTGACTGTTTTACTGTCGAAACAGTTAAATGTAACTGCTTCTTCTACCCCAGCATCATATTCTCTTGTACTTCCCAACAGTGGAACTCCCTCCCTCTTACTTGCTTCCCTGATAACTATAATCTTCAAAAATTTAAATGTAATATCAATCAACATCTTCTGCTGCCTTATATATATGTACTGGGGAAAAATATATGATAAAGTGAAAAAAGTCATCAGACTAAAGAAAACCGAAAACTTTTTTCATTTTGTCATACATTTGTCCCCACTATATATATATATATATATATATATATATATATATATATATATATATATATACAAACAGATTTGATTAAAAAGACCTAACAAGGTCTGTTTAATTTTTTATTATGTTTTAGAAATATATATATATATATATATATATATGTATGTATGTATAACATATATATATATATGTATATATATATATATGCATATATATATATATAATTTCTATATATATATTATATATGCATGGTGCTTATTGGTAAGTGCTCAATATCAGTGATAGAGCTTCATATGTAGTTTGTAAGCCTGGGTTTTACGCTTATGCAATTCTCAGAAGCTTAAAACCCAGAGTTACAAACTGATATCCCTTGTACAAAATATATATATATATATATATATATATATATATATATATATATATATAATAATGGACTCTCCCATCGGTTTCGACGTATGAGGATCTGACAGTTTAGTTGATTCAGTTATGAAATTTTGTGCGATAATCTTAAGTGGGATTTAAGACCTGCTAGTGATTTACAAATATATATATATATATTTATAAATATATATATATATCTATATATATATATGTATATGTATATATATGTACACTGCCAAAAAATGTATGTGAAAAAGTCATTGGACTAAAGAAAACAGAAAACTTTTTCCCACTTTGTCGTACATTTGTTCCCAACATATACATATATATATATATATATATATATATATATATATACAAACAAGTTTGATTAAAAAGGACTAACAAGGTCTGTTTAATTTTTTATTATATTTTTCTAATAAGTATTGTGCTCAAAGTTATGCATAAATTGTCCAAAGATCACATTTTGCTATTTTTGTTCAAGTAATTTTAACTTTCAGAGTCATTATCAAGAACCAATGTGGTGCCTCTGTGATAGTTAGAATTCTTTTGTCTGCATCCTGGTATTCTTTCAGAAGCTGTACATTTGAAATGGCGTAGCATGACGTCATGTGTAATGGTTAATGGGAATGAGGCCACCGCACAAAATGAATGTAATTTATTTATCTATTAATTTAATTTAAATTTTTATTTTGTTTTGATATGTTTTTTTTAATTTTATTTTTATTATTATAATACTGATAAAATATGTGTGCACATTAATTATATCATATGCACTTCAAGATACCTTCTCCTGTGATGAATGATATTTTATTTAATGGGGGCTGTTTATTTTGTATAATAATAGCTTTTAGAGTTTTGAGTCTTTCCTAGTATTGGATGCTATAGAGTATTTTGATGTTACTACACACACACACACACACACACATATATATATATATATATATATATATATATATATATATATAACAGTGAACGTTGAAGTCAACACTCAGAGTGGACAGGCTGTTTCATGCAAGACGCAATCGTCAGGCCACGATGATTGCGTCTAGCATGAATTTTATTGACCAACTCATCTACTCTACTTTATAAACTATATGAAGCATACATAAACTCTTGCTGGCCCCGTCGTATGTTTCGTAACTGTCCAGATTCGATTCTCGGTGGTGTACTTGCACTACTTAGAGTTTCCAAAAAGGACAAAACGGCTGTCCAATGCTTACTGCATTCTGTTGAGGATTCTTGTTCTAGGCTAGATGAATTATTATGTGATATATATATATATATATATATATATATATATATATATATATGTCATTCACAGACAGTACTGTTTCGCTGATCACAGCTCCTCAGTGAGACTAGACTTCCGAATGCCTGAAGCCAGGATTGAAACACCACTAATTTGGTGTCAGCCAGAGCTATCTTCACTCGGTAGAGTTACACAACTAAATCTAGCGTATTGTTTTTACAAATGTAAACAAATGCCAATCAGCCAAAGTGCTCCATTCATTTTACTGAAGAGCTTTGCATTAGTGCAGGTGGCTGTTGTTTATAGAATTAGCTTATCACTCAACAATGCTCAATTGAAATGTATTTTCAAGAGATAAATTATGTCATTCACAGACAGTACTGTTTCGCTGTATCACGGCTCCTCAGTGCGACTAGACTTCCGAATGCCTCAAGCCAGGATTGAAACACAAAATTTTCAGATAGATTGTATCTGTAAAGGAACAAAACAAATGAAAAGACCAGAGGAAAAACTATTCTTTGCCAATGCCTTCCATCCTCTGAGGGGCTTTATCAAAGCAATGTAGGATTTATTTTGTTGCACATGCTTATGTACAAAAGGTGAGGATGTCATTGGATTATCAAGGCTTATAAATTTGAGAATGTTCATGAAATTTCATCAGGTTATTAAAAGGTCAGTCAAAGCACGTGGAAGACACAAAAGGTCAAAATTCAAACACTGGTAAAAAATAAAGTGAGTGAGTAATATACAATTTTTATTTTTTTAAATGAATACTGCTTGGATTGTGATTAGATTTTTATGGCATGAGATGGACGTTTGTTCTGTACATCTTCAAAAACCTGAGGTGATGGAATTAAACATTTTCTTTTGATTTTTGGGTCATACTTTTCATATATGAACTTGTTTTTATATCCAAATGGGAACAAAGAGAATTTTTAGAATAGAATTTTATTAATCTGACAGATTTGTATCACTCTGAGTGCATTTATCAAGGCAAATGTAAGATTTATTTTGTTGCATGTGTTTATATACAAAAGCAATGATGTCATTGGTTTATCACTGTTTTTAAATTTGAGAAATTTTATATGGAGGACACAAAGTGCCATAATTCAAAGTCTGGTAAAACAAAAGTAAGCGAGTAATGTTCAAAAATTTGTTTTTAATAATTGAATATTGTCTAAAATATAGGATGTACATCTTCAAAAAAAACAGTAATGAATTTAACTGTTTTCTTTTGATTTTTCAACATTTTTGTGGTTGTGCATATTGGCTTGGGAAAGTAGTAATTCTTTGAGGAAATCTGAGATTGGAAAGAAACCGGTGTGTAGATTTATATTTTAAGATTCGATAGCAGCACTCTTGAGAATTTTCCTTCTGAGTAAATTACTTTCTCTTTCAATAACTTGTATTTTTTAGATCAAAATTGTGGTCGAATTTATTTGTGTATGACTAGTGCCTTTGATAAATTGTTGTGCATAAGGTCCCTTTTATGTTCAAAAGGGACATTAAAAAAAGATACATTTTTTAAATTTCTGCATGTTTCCTCAATGTATTGTGAAGAACAGTTTTAGCAATTTATTTTATATATTCCTTCTGAATTATTATCGTTATGGACTTTTTTTTAGTTTTGATCATATCCATAATGGTTTTGGAAGTGGTTGTGACAATTCTGATGTTGTTTAGATGGAATAAGCAAATTGATGAGCCCTTGTTGCCAGTTTAGTACTGTGCTTAAATTAAAAGAATTCTAAGTACCATAGTGAAGAGCTCATTCGAATGATTAACAGTATTTATAGAAAAGGCACAGGGAAGCAACTTTATAGCAGTGGGACAGTGAATGAAGCTGAGATAGCAGATCAGGAACAATAATATTGCTGATTCTTATTTGGATTTTATCAAGTAGTACCGGACTATATGTGACAGGAATATTGTAAAAATGGGCGAATACTTATAGATACACAAGATAGATTCTGGAGAGAAAAATCTTTTGGCTTGACACATTAAAATAACTTTCTTAACAGCTGACCTAGCAATTTTCCAATATAAACTAGATGTGGATTCTGTCAGTGTTGAACAAGCCCAAATGTACTTGACCGGGCATCCCTTGTTCCCTTCATATTCCACTGGTAAGGAGGAGATTCTATTTTGGATAATTCTTATTCAGTAACCCTTCCTAGGTTACAACATTGCAAATGATTTTTACTCTGAAAATGCATTGCAAATGATTTTACTATGAAAATAGATTGCAAATGAGTTTTACATTTGTTATGTGCTGTACCTATAAACCCTAATGGGTATGTCCCAATCCTTATAAATACGTTGGACACTATTGTAAGTGGGGATAATATGCTGTCTAAGTAGTCCACCACTAGCAGTGGTTTACCTACTTCACGCCGCTGGCGAGTATTGTATTTTTTTGATGCTATAAAGATTAGCAACCTTCATTTTAATGATTCCTCATTCAGTAACCCTTTCTAAGTTACAAAATGTTCTGATGAGCTTTCCACTTTGGTATGCAAAC
Source organism: Acanthosepion esculentum (assembly GCA_964036315.1). Classification (NCBI taxonomy): domain Eukaryota; kingdom Metazoa; phylum Mollusca; class Cephalopoda; order Sepiida; family Sepiidae; genus Acanthosepion; species Acanthosepion esculentum. The sequence continues at coordinate 36,837 of CAXIWW010000030.1, read as the reverse complement.
TTTATAAATTTGAGCACAGTACTAGATTGGAAGGAATAATCAGGGAGCCAAATATGAATTCCAGTCGTATTTGTTACATTCACTAATGCGCAAATAGCTCTGGGAAAGGTATGTATCCATCTCCTCTCTTGAATCACAGGACAAGCTGGGTCCTAGAGCCTTGGTTGGCAACCAGTCTACCACAGAAAGAAACAGCAACCTACTGTAGGAAATTCTTCTGCCTAGTCAGTCAGGAATTGAAAGAGACATGAAACTTAACTGGTTAGATTGGGTCTTTTCATTTTAATGTTTAATTACATATATAGTGAAGTTAGGGAGCTTAGGGTTTAAAATGAAGAGTTGATTTACCCACACCAAGAAGATTAATGTAGGATGATAATGATGAAGAAAAACACAGGTAATTTTAAAGCAAGATAAGGAATTTATTCATGAATTTACACCCTTAAAATAATGTCATTATCTCATTTTACGAAAATAAATCCATAGTTTTAACATATTGTCATGAAGAGGAAATGTTCATACAACAGATTAAATGATCTGACACAAAATAATATTAAAAAATGTTTAAGAAAACTGTAAGAGAGTTCATTACTCATCAAATGGATATATTGTTGTATATGTTCAAAAAGTAAATAGTTTGAAATACTTAGCATTCTTGGATTGTTGAGTGAAAAATTTTTGAAGTGCCATGTGCTTGGTTAGAGGCCAATAATATAATTGGCAAACAATTTTACACTTGCAAGAGCTTCAATGCAGGTTATGAGGAACTGAAATGAAACATTTCACATGACTTCAAACACTCTTCTCTGATTAATATAATTTTTCATCTCATTTTATATCAAAAAGAATTTCGCATATGCTCACTATTTTTTTCTTCTTCTGTTTGGGTGACAGTTTAATTTCTGTGAAGGCAAGAATTTCATTGTTTCAAAAACAATTTCACATAGGGTAGCAAACTTCTTTCCTTCTTCTATTTAGCTCAGTGGCCAATTCTGTGAAGGCAAGGTTTTCATTGGTCCAAAAACAATTTCACATTCCTTTCCCGCTTTTTCTTAACACACAGGGAAATTTTTGTGAAGGAAACGTTTCCATTGGTCCAATGTAAATTTTACATAGGCTCACAAATTCTTTACATTTTCCTCAGTAATCCAAGTGGGTCAAAGGAGTCATTGTAATTTCGCACTCACTACATCACACAATTTACTTAATGTAATCTCAAGTTATATGTCTTAGTGGCTTTATCACCTTACACTTGGAGAAAATACTAAAAAACATATTTCGTTTAATTAAAAAGTATAAAAGCTGTTAAGTTATGGTGTTGATTTGGTCTTGAAACTTTATCAAGGAATTTTAATGACACATCTACAAATTAATAGCCACCAAGTTATTACAAGCATTAATAGACCACAGAATCTGAGATCAGTTAGGTACTGTCTGAATAATGTAAATAGGATAATGATTATAAGTTAGGAGCATTACCATTTTTAGCATGGTAAGTGGAAGCATCATGCCATGTTCAAGTTCTGGACCAGCCTTTTCTGTTCACTTTGTGCAAAGACTCTTCTTCAGCTTAAATAGTAGGTTAAACAGAGCTCTCTAGCCTTGAGTAGTAGCCATTCTAGGAGAAGCACAGTACTAAATTCAGATTCATATACAAGGCAACTGGAAGATACCACTCTAATATTTTTCTCCAAGAGATTGTTGTGGATGGTATATTGGCCTGCAAACGGATATTGAAAAACAGAAGACAACAACAAGCAAAACAAAGACTTGAGTAAAAAATATATTGCCAAGCTTATTTTTGTTAATGAAAATAGATAAAAAGTTACAGTTTACTAGGCAAAAAAATAATTCTGCAAGCTCATGTAGAGGGTGAGAATAGTTCTCTCCTGAGAAGATCAGTCTTGGTAGTCAGTGGAGAGCATTATCTTAAAAAGGACAGTTTCATGGAGACTGGAGAGCATTGTCCAGAAAAGGAGAGTTTTGTGGTTGCTGTAGAGCATTGTCCTGAAAACGACAGATTATTGCATATCATTGCTACTGGCGAGGATGGCTGGAGCTGTAGGCCTACTGGAGATGGCTGTAGCAGCAGGAGCTGGAGGCCTACTGGAGATGGCTGGAGCAGCAGAAGCTGGTAGCCTACTCGAGATGGCTGGAGCAATGGCCGATGGCAAGCTGGAGATGATGATGGATGGCTAGCTAGAACTGCTCCTGAGGGCTGGAGCCATGAGCTGTCTGTCAGCTGCTGCTGCTGGAACCGGTACTACACTTTGATCCCTGTTATCTTGACCGCTGAAGGCTTGTTATTTACCCAGGTCTCCCTACAGAGACAAGATGTGACATGAAGTCAGGTTATATATGGGCAACCCAAACACATACACACTGGCCAGATACAAAAATTGCTCAGTCCCCACAGCTGTTGGTTGTGCTGGCTTCAGTAGTGACAACCGATCACCCACCTCTAGTGCATTAGAGGGGAGTGAAGCCTCTGGCACCTGTTTCCTGGGACCAGGCAACTCACAGTATTTATTTTCCTCAGGTGTGCCTCTGTTTGCAGACAGAGGTCATAACTGAGTCACACTCACCCCGAAGACAGAGACACACCTGAGAGATATCATAATCCTCCCATATCATGGACCATCAAAGGCTTATTATTATTCTCTGAAAAAATAAATTAAAAAGTTAATTGCAATACATGGTCAGTTGTCTTTAATGAAATTTGTATAAAAGAGGGATTGCTGCCCAAATACAAAATTATATATATATGTATATATATATATTTTTTTTTCTCTCTTTTTCTTTTTTTCTTTTTATGCTTTTTGGTATACCCCCCTCCTATATCAAGATATAACTGCCGTTAACAGATTTAAAGTGTCAGTGTCTAGATTTCAGCGAAAATTTAAATTTGAAACAATAGAAATGTTACATCTAACTCAATGCTGTCTCTCTACCCCCTGCACTGCTCCCACTTCGTTAATTTCCTTATTATTGCCCGTCATAAATGTGTAAATTTATTTTCATTTGAACATTTGGAAATAAATCTGATGATCCACTGTCCTTTAAAAGGGCTGTGGTGAAATAATTTATTATATGGAACCTTAAAGTAATCTGTTTTTATTTAAAATATATATATATATATATATATATATATATATATATATATATATATATATATATATATATATTTATATATGAAATAAATCCTAAAGAGCCAGGAATAATCTACCTAGGTTTCACCTAAATGGATCTTCAGGGTAAGCTGGTTTTGTTTAGTTGAAATTTAGGTAGGTTGTTCCTGGCTCTTAAGGATTTATTTCATTTATCCCTCCTCTACTTAGCGTATTGAGCACTCTACATTTTAGCTTTATTACTCCCTTGGGTTTTTCTTTGGACTAAAAACTTAAGGCACTGGACGATTTATTTCACCCTGTTTGGATATTTCTAGTTCTTTCTTTGTTTTCCAATTTTTTTCCCTGGGTACCAATTTGTTTTGATAGACTTACAAGTTGTGCTATCCAAGGTTTTTTCCAACTGAGTATTACTAGTAGTATAATATATTTCTGGTAACATATTACAATGTTTATAATATAGTTAAATTTTATAACGTATTCTTCGATCTTTTGGCTTGTATAATAAAAATCTTTTTCACGCTGTCACATGATAAAAATCTTCGCCATGCATGTGATAACGACATCGCGTCTTTTGAAATTAAAAGGATTTTAACGTTTTTTTAGTTTGTAAAAAAGTAGCAACATGATTACGCTACAAGATAATTGGCAAATGTTTGTTAAAAAAAAAAAAATTTTGACTAAAAATATTGACCCTGAAGATGAACAATGATGTTCGAAAGTGCTAGGTCATCGCACGGACAATACTTATTTCGAAATCATTTTCAAATAAAAAGTCTCATTAGAGAATATGAGAAAATTCAAAAGAAAATATGCAAGACTATGTTGTCTTTAACATTTAATACTACATGTTTAAAAGAAAAGTTGCTGCCAAATTACACACACACACACACACACATATATATATATATATATATATATATATATATATATATATATATATATGATACAGATATGTACAGAGTGTAGCATTTATAAGTGCAGTAAGAAGGAATGATGTTTTGAGTTCAAATTACAGCCAAAAGCATGAATCCATCTCTTCAACTCCCAACTAGGATTTAATAGCAGGACAGAATGTTCTCTGTAGCCATGGTTGACAACCAATCTAGGAGAAGGACAAATTTGAATGCCAAACTAGTGAGATTAGTATCTCCACTCATTAAAATCCTATTGCTGTGAAAACCACAGTAGCATAGTGAGGCTGTGACCGGAGCAGGGTGACTATTTCCTGTTTATGATTTCCTGTTCTTTCTAATGTCTTTCTTTACTCTTTCATTTCTGGTGACCCCTTTCACCTTGCTGGCATTATCATTTTGCTTCGTGTAGTACCTCCTAATCTGTAACACGCTAACTTGAGTAGCTCTAGAGCCTTTTTCAGAGTTAAAAAAAAATGAAATAAAAAAAAAGTAAATTTTTTGGCCTAAAATTGCTGGAAGTGTGAACCCCTCAAAATTTGATAGCTTTACATACACAATTTAGCAGAAAGGTCATTTAAGGTCATAGAATATCAGGAAAAAAAACTTTTTGGTATATAGGAATCGAGTGTTGCTGCCAACACTTGAGTTTGAACATAGATCTCCAGTGAACAAACACAGGTGATCCCGTTATTGAATTAAGTAGACCATGTGACCATGGAGGAAACGCGTATATATGTAGGAAGTAGCTGACGAGTAACGATCGCTATATTCTACTTTATCCTCTATTACCATATGGACTGCTATTCTCTACTATATTCGCTATGATATATCTCTATATGGATTACTATTTGAGCGAGTGATATCCGAAGGCGTCTGACACCAGTATTGTTTGACGGCATACTATAGTTGTATCTGCGATTACAAAGTCTCTACTACAACGAGCATTGCAAAAGTGACAATGAGTATTTGTTGACATTTTCAAAAGTGTCAACAAGGATTTGCAAGAATCCCTTGAACTTACATGAGTATTCTTTCAGTCGTGTTCAGCAAAGTGAAAAAGTCTAAAAATTATCATGGTTCAAATGTTGGTGCTGCAAAAGCAACAAGAACAATAGTTGAAGCAACAAACATTACAGCAAGAACAACATTTGCAGCAACAAAAACAACAAACTGAACAGCAGTTGCAATTGCAACTACAACAACAGAAGTTGTTTACCAAAAACATGGAAGGAAAAACTTCAAATTCATTCACGCCAGATACTGTTGCATATTCAATCAGTGAATTTGTGTACAATCCAGATGAAGGGACCCAGATGAAGGAATCCAGATGAAGGGATCCAGATGAAGGGATAACTTTTCCAGTTTATTATAGAAGATACGAAGGGATCTTCAAAAGGGAATGTTCGCATCGGAATGATGAAAAGAAAATTTGGTTATTATTAAGGAAATTGTCCCCTGCAGAACATGAAAAATATGAACATGGAGTCTCAGGAAAGAGATTGAACTTTTTGGGTGAATTCAGTTGTAACATTTTTGTTCGAAAAGCCAAAAAGCGTTGGTGTTTGTATTAAAGAATACTGTTAATTTGTTTTTAACAGACTGGATTGCATTATTTGATCTTTGGGAGCTTCCAGTTAACTATTTTTGCAACAAGATAAATATTGTTGCCCCCAGTACTAATACGGCAACTGAAAAATTGAAAAATGAACTGAGTTTTCCAGAATTTTTCACAGAAGGTCTAGGGACATGCATAAAAGCAAAAGCTAAGTTTGTGTTAAAAGAGAATTTAAACCAAAAAAGGAGGGTACCTTTTGTGGCCTTAGATCTAATTAATAATGAATTGGACAGACTAGAAAAATTAAGTGTGATCTCAAAAATAGACTATTCCGAACAGTCTATGTTAAAAAAAGAATAATAAAATCCACGTATGAGCTGATTTTTCAACAGGGTTAAATGAAAGTTTAAAACAACACCAGTATTGTTTGACAGTGTTCTACAGTTGTATCTGTGATTACAATATTTCTATTATAACAAGCATTACAAAAGTGGCAACAAGTATTTGTTGACAAAAAGGGCCAAACGAGTGTTTTTTGACATCACAAAGCTTTTATGAATCAATAATGATGCTATGAATAACATGAATAACATTTCTTGTCAAAAATGGGTTTAACATTTGCATCAATCTCATATGACTGAATACACAATTTAGCTGGAAACTAATCTGGGTCATAGACCACAAAGACTTTGTTGACAGAATAATGATGCCATAGCAAAAATTCTTGTTGAAAATGCTGGATAATTTTGCATCAATTTAAACATTCTTATAGCAAACATGTGTTCATTCTGTATCTTATTCTCATTCTTTGTTTCCACCTTGTCCTTTTCAATATAGCAACCAACAAATAGACCATTTCTGTAACTGATTAAAAAGAAACAAAATTAAATCATTGGCAAATTTCAAGGCAATAAAATAAAAATGAGAGAAAGAATCCCAGTCTTTGAAATTGGTTTTATTTCTAGCATGGAATTGGCTTTCAAATCTGCAAGGAGTTCTGTGACATTCAGGAAAACTTATTCAGAGAGCAAGAAGTGATCAAAAATAAATGTCATACAATTGGCTTTTGTGCTTCACGGAAAAGAGAAGACGAGAGAAAAGTTTCAGTAAAGGAAATCCGTGTAAAAAAAATTAAAGAAAGGAGAAGGTTAAAAGACTACAAAGAGGCAGAAAAGAAAGAAAGAAAGAAAGAATTTGCAATGGAAAATAGAAAAAAAATAATGTGGAGTGTGAGAAAGAAAGAATGAAAGAAAGAAAGAAAGAAAGAAAGAAAAGGATAATAATTTTTCTAAAATAGAGAAAGTAAAAAAGTTTTGAAAAAGAAAGAAAGAAGAGAAAGTAGAAGTTGGAGGAAAACAACAAACATGGATAAAGAGAAAGAAGTGGTAAGCCAGAAAGAAAGAAAGAGAGAGAGAGAGAGAGAGAAAGGAAGAAATAACGAGAGAGAGGAAGACAGAACCAAAAGGATAATAATTTTTCTAAAATAGAGAATGTAAAAAAAAGATTCATTGTAGGCTAATTGTGAGAGAAGAAAGAAAGGTAATATAAGATGAAAGATTTGTGAAGAGAAATACTCAAGGAAATGAAGGAAGAAAACCAAACAAAAAATAGAATACAATAGAAAGAAAGAATGAAAAGGAAAAAACAAAATCTTAAAAAAAAAGAGATAGAAAGCCAAAAAACAAAAGAAATAAAAAGTCAGAATAGAACAAAACCAATGAAAAAGAAAGAAAGAAAGAAAGGAAGAAAGAAAAGGATAATAATTTTTCTAAAATAGGGGAAGTATAAAAGAGTTGTGAGAAAGAAAGAAAGAAAGAAAAAAAGGAAAGAAAGAAAGAAAGAATGAAAAAGAGAAAAAAGAAAGAAAGAATGAAAAAGAGAAAAAAGAAAGAAAGAAAGAAAGAAGAGTTTGTAGAAGTGGGTGGAGAACAACAAACATGGATAAAAAGAAAGAAGTGGTAAGCTAGAAAGAAAGAAAGAAAGAAAGAAAGAAAGAAAGAAAGAAAGAAAGAAAGAAAGAAAAAGAAATAAAAAAAATGAAAAAGAGAAAAAAAGAAAGAAAGAAGAGTTTGTAGAAGTGGGTGGAGAACAACAAACATGGATAAAAAGAAAGAAGTGGTAAGCTAGAAAGAAAGAAAGAAAGAAAGAAAGAAAGAAAGAAAGAAAGAAAGAAAGAAAGAAAGAAAGAAAAAGAAAGAAAAAAAAATGAAAAAGAGAAAAAAAGAAAGAAAGAAGAGTTTGTAGAAGTGGGTGGAGAACAACAAACATGGATAAAAAGAAAGAAGTGGTAAGCTAGAAAGAAAGAAAGAAAGAAAGAAAGAAAGAAAGAAAGAAAGAAAGAAAGAAAGAAAGAAAAAGAAAGAAAAAAAAATGAAAAAGAGAAAAAAAGAAAGAAAGAAGAGTTTGTAGAAGTGGGTGGAGAACAACAAACATGGATAAAAAGAAAGAAGTGGTAAGCTAGAAAGAAAGAAAGAAAGAAAGAAAAAAAAGAAAGAAAGAATGAAAAAGAGAAAAAAGAAAGAAAGAAAGAAAGAATGAAAAAGAGAAAAAAGAAAGAAAGAAAGAAAGAAAGAAGAGTTTGTAGAAGTGGGTGGAGAACAACAAACATGGATAAAAAGAAAGAAGTGGTAAGCTAGAAAGAAAGAAAGAAAGAAAGAAAGAAAGAAAAAAGAAATATAAACAAGATATGCCAAAAGAGAAAAAGAGTTGAAGGACATTTAAATGAATTAGAAAAAAATGTCTTAAAGACAATAAAGAAAGTAAGCTATAAAGAAAGACATTGAGATATACAGACAAAAGAAAGAACATCAGACAAAAAAGAATCAACTGATTCCTTATAAACCCTTTGTTGGTTATTTAGAGCTTAAACATCTTTTGTATAGTAAGAATATATTTTTCTGTGAGTGGATATTATATTAACAATTTTCGAGAGACAGCAATGATCTTTTAAAATACAAGTCGTACTATTTAACCCATAGCTGTGGGGAGAAGTGAGAGATTCAAACCATTCCTTTGCACATGAGTGAATGTAATGAACTTGACTGGAAATTCAAGTTTGGGTCTCTGATTTCCCATTTCGAGCTGCTATCCATTGCACCACCCTCGCATACCCATAAAGAAAGGAAAGCAGCCAGTCAGAAAGAAATACAAAAAGAAAGAAAGAAAAAAGAAAAAGAATGATCAATAGAAAGATAAAAATGTCAGAAAGAAAAATATGAAGAAAAACATAGAAGAAAAGAAAGAAAAACAATTAGGTGAACAAAGTAAAAAAATGTGAACAGAACAAGAAAAAGAAATGGAGAAAAAAAAATTTAGAAATATTTGAATACATTAAAAGAAATGAAAAAAATATAAAAACAAAAACGAAGAATTTTTTTAAAAAATTAGATATCAAGCAAGTTATACAAAGAAAGAAAGAACGAAAAAAGAAAAAATGTCATCAGAATAAGAAAAAAATGGAGGAAAACACAAATTTAAAAATTGAATACATTAACAAAAAGTAAAGAAGGATAAAAGAAAGAAATCTATTTTTAAAAATGAGATATCAAGCAAGTTAGGCAAATAAATGAAGAAAGAAAGAAAGAAAGAAAGTCAGTAAAAGAGAGACAGAATGTAACAAAGAAGGAAAGAAAGATAACAAGAAAAAGAAAAGAGAAAACAAATGTAAAACAATGTGCTCAGAACGAGAAAAAAATGAGTGAAAACTGAAGATGAAAATTTTAATAGATTAAGAAAAAAGAAAGAAAAATAACAGAAAAAAATTATACATAAGAAAGATAATCATAGAAAGAAAGAAAGAAAGAAAGAAAAACAGACACAGAAGGAAAGAAAGTTAGACAAAGAAAGAAAGAAGAAATAAAGTCAGACACATAAGGAAAGAAAGAAATTTAGACAAAGAAAGAAAGAAAGTAAGAAAGAATGAATGAATGAATGAATGAATGAAAGAAAGTTAAACAAAAGAAGAAATAAAGTCAGACACATAAGGAAAGGAAGAAATTTAGAGAAAGAAAGCAACAAAAGAAAGAATGAATGAATGAATGAATGAAAGAAAGGATGAATGAAAGAAGAAATAAAGTCAGACACATAAGGAAAGAAAGAAATTTAGACAAAGAAAGAAAGAAAGAAAGAATGAATGAATGAATGAAAGAAGGATGAATGAAATAAAGGATGAAATAAAGTTAAACCAAAGAAGAAATGAAGTCAGACACATAAGGAAAGAAAGAAATTTAGAGAAAGAAAGCAACAAAAGAAAGAATGAATGAATGAATGAATGAAAGAAAGGATGAATGAAAAAAGAAATAAAGTCAGACACATAAGGAAAGAAAGAAATTTAGACAAAGAAAGAAAGAAAGAAAGAATGAATGAAAGAAAGGATGAAAGAAAGTTAAACAAGAGAAGAAATAAAGTCAGACACATAAGGAAAGAAAGAAATTTAGAGAAAGAAAGAAAGAAAGAAAGAATGAATGAATGAATGAAAGAAGGATGAATGAAATAAAGGATGAAATAAAGTTAAACCAAAGAAGAAATGAAGTCAGACACATAAGGAAATAAAGAAATTTAGACAAAGAAAGAAAGAACGAAAGAAAGAAAGAAAAAAAGAAAGAAAGAATGAATGAATGAATGAATGAAAGAAAGGATGGAAGAAAGTTAAACAAAAGAAGAAATAAAGTCAGACACATAAGGAAAGAAAGAAATTTAGAGAAAGAAAGCAACAAAAGAAAGAATGAATGAATGAATGAATGAAAGAAAGGATGAATGAAAAAAGAAATAAAGTCAGACACATAAGGAAAGAAAGAAATTTAGACAAAGAAAGAAAGAAAGAAAGAATGAATGAAAGAAAGGATGAAAGAAAGTTAAACAAGAGAAGAAATAAAGTCAGACACATAAGGAAAGAAAGAAATTTAGAGAAAGAAAGAAAGAAAGAAAGAATGAATGAATGAATGAAAGAAGGATGAATGAAATAAAGGATGAAATAAAGTTAAACCAAAGAAGAAATGAAGTCAGACACATAAGGAAATAAAGAAATTTAGACAAAGAAAGAAAGAACGAAAGAAAGAAAGAAAAAAAGAAAGAAAGAATGAATGAATGAATGAATGAAAGAAAGGATGGAAGAAAGTTAAACAAAAGAAGAAATAAAGTCAGACACATAAGGAAAGAAAGAAATTTAGAGAAAGAAAGCAACAAAAGAAAGAATGAATGAATGAATGAATGAATGAAAGAAAGGATGAATGAAAAAAGAAATAAAGTCAGACACATAAGGAAAGAAAGAAATTTAGACAAAGAAAGAAAGAAAGAAAGAATGAATGAAAGAAAGGATGAAAGAAATTTAAACAAGAGAAGAAATAAAGTCAGACACATAAGGAAAGAAAGAAATTTAGAGAAAGAAAGAAAGAAAGAAAGAATGAATGAATGAATGAAAGAAGGATGAATGAAATAAAGGATGAAATAAAGTTAAACCAAAGAAGAAATGAAGTCAGACACATAAGGAAATAAAGAAATTTAGACAAAGAAAGAAAGAACGAAAGAAAGAAAGAAAAAAAGAAAGAAAGAATGAATGAATGAATGAATGAAAGAAAGGATGGAAGAAAGTTAAACAAAAGAAGAAATAAAGTCAGACACATAAGGAAAGAAAGAAAGAAAGAAAGAATGAATGAAAGAAAGGATGAAAGAAAGTTAAAGTCAGACACATAAGGAAAGAAAGAAATTTAGACCAAGAAAGAAAGAAAGAAAGAAAGGAAAAAAGAAAGAAAGAAAATTGATGATTAAAGATGTCTTAATTATGTCTATCTGGAAAAAAAATTGTATCAGTTTGCCAGAATAAAGATTTTCATCCTCATTGGGCACCACAGAACATGGCTTTGTTTTGGACTAAAAATATCTTAGCAAATAACATCTTAGGCACCTACCATATTGTAATGGTTAACAAGCTTATCTAACAAAACTTTCTACTGATGCTAATTCAATAAACACCGAATACACTGCACTGCAATTCTGCACAATATATGGCTGAGATTCACAGATAACAAAATTACCAAAGTCCGCCCTCAACCGACGACAAAAAGAAAAAGAAAATAATGCATATTCCTTCACGTGATGCATTAACTGTAACACATTTTTGCAAATAATTGTCACTTTGGAATTTGGCGTATATTTAGTTCAATCATTAAAAACAGATGCCGTTGAAAGAGGGTCATATTTCTTACAGTTAATGATGTACGTACATTGCATTTTGGTTGGTACTTTTTTCCTGTTTCATTGGTACTCTCCCAATCCTTCGCATTGTTTGGAATTAAATCTCATAAACATTTCTTTCTCGATAGTAAATCTGATCTGTTCAATAAGGTCAAATTGGCAGGTGACCTAAAAAAATGTCTGTTGTTAACTGGGGCAAGGAATAGCTTGTTAATTTTAACGCCTCCAAAAAGAAAACTTTTCTCTATTAATCACCTGAGAGATCCCTTCTTGCTTCCTGTCAGCATCGCTGATACTAACTTCCATGAGAGTAACTAGTTGCACTTTCTCAGCTGACATGAAGTGGAAAGATTATATTGAAAACATTGCTAGGTTTTCTGGTAAGAAATTTGGTTCCCTGTTTTGTGCTAGACATTTTGTTTTTGTCCTGTATCTATCTTACATATATTTAGAAGTCTATTATTCATTATTGTCTTGAATAGTGATGCCACAAAGGTTCTGGTGTTCCTCCTGTATATTTTTAGAGGTTCTTAATAAAATCCAAAAAAGAATCAGCAATATTATTGGTCCTGAATTGGCATCTCGACTTCAGTTACTTTCAAAGTTCCTTAAATTAGCTTCTCTGCCTTTTCTACAAATTCTTCTCATGGTAATTGTTCAGATGAGCTCTTCACTATGGTACTTAGCTTTTATGAATTTAAGCACAGTACTAGATTCGCAGTTGAATTGGTTAGTTTTAACTGTACGTTCTATGCTAACAGTTTTTTCCGCACACTTCACTTGTGGAACCTTCTTCCAGCTCCATCCTTTCCAACTAACTTTTCCCTTCAAAAAAATTAAATGCAGTGTCAATTGTTATCTTCTGTCTTCCTGATTCTTCTTCTTCTATTGTTCTCTCTCTTTAATAATGTTTCTCTTTTTTTCCTATTCTTTCACACACACCTAGTGTCTTAGTCGCTTTACTACGTTACATGGGGTGATATCATTAAAACAAAAAGCCGATTACTGAATTGATGTCATCAAAAGAAGCTTCAGAAATCCACATTGTTCTTCAGTTTTACCTGTTACTCTTTGTTGCAACAGAAAGCAAAACAATGTTTTTTTTTTAATCTTTTGCTCTGCAATTCATTAGATACACGTAAGAAATGTTGTTGAAAAGCTTAATACTGAACTAAGTTAAATGTGTTAGATCATTGGTTCTCAACCGTTTTTTGGTCATGCCCCACCTAAGTATTTCTAAAATCTTCATGACCCCCTGTCACCATGACACAGAATTCTAATTATTCAAAAAGTGTACTCCGCCTCATGATTATAAACTACATCTGTCAGTAAGGCCTCTGATCGAGAGATTATATATTTTGAGGAGTGAGGAATCACTTCTTAATTTTCCTGGTCTTCCCTGACCCAGGGTGGTAGCACCTGACAGGGTCCCAGCTATGGGCAAATAGTGACCCCCCCCCCCCGCCATCAAACAAAACACTATGAAAGCATAAAAATATATTTCTATAGTAAAAATACCAGCAATACTTTTTATATTAAAGAAATACCAACAAAGCATATTTATAGTAAAATTACCAACAAAACAATGGCAGAATTACCAATAAAACATTTTGTAGAAAAATGACTAACAATACATTTTATCTGTAATTGAAGCCATAAAATTGTGTTCTAAATATTTAGATTTTGGCATTAAATGACCCATAGAGATGTTGATATGCAGCTAAATGAAATCAGCCAACCTATTCATGCAGAGGAAGCCTAAAAGGCCATTAACTTAACTTTCCTTAAGAACTTGAGACTGCATACATGCAACAGTATTATTGTTTCATTTTAGAATTTTACAGTATTTATAAAAATATTGTTACTAATATATATATATATATTTAAAGACATTTTTTATATGTTTAACGTTCTTTTTATAGATACAAGTATTTAAGTAAATGCTCTGTTTTATAATAAACAGTATTAAATAACATTCACCGGCCTTAATGTCTGAGAAATTTTCATAGAAAATTTTCCATTCTCCAACAGGAATCGAACCTGTTTTCCTATATGAAACTCATTTCGCGTGACGTGCCTTAACCGTTCGGCCACAGAGAAGCGTCTGGTTAGCAAGGTTGATTTTACTATCTTTAAACTTAAATCTTCCATGAATCTCTTCTATTCATATCTGCTCCTAGCATATCAAATGTAAACAAATGATGTATATATATATATATATATATATATATATATATATATATATATATATATATATATATATATGCACTATATACATAATTACACATGTACATACATAAATATATATATTTTTATGTATGTATGTATGTATATTGTGTATTTACTGTATATATTAATTCGCACAGACACTTATACTTGCACAGACTCACTAGAAAAAAATTAACTGTTAATAATTCATTCTTGAATTGCCCCTCCTTAAAAATCTAACCGCGCCCAACCCCATGTGGTGTACCCCCGACAAGTTGGAAACCATAGGAGATAATAGTCTAGTGATTTAACGCATTGGTTGGTGAATTTACCAACAAAGTGATAGTGAGTTCAATCCTGGCAGCATTCACTTGGCGTCGGCAGAAATTGAGAGAGTAATAACGAAGCAGCACTAAATAAGAACTAGACAAGATATCCAGAGACATGGATTGTGGAACGAGAACCATAAATTAATTAAAGGTTTCAGTTCAAAGGTTAGATGTCTTGACAAGCACCTGACGAATAAAGTAGCTGAAACGTTGTGATAATAACAACAAAGATGAGGACAACAGTCCTAGTATAAGCAATGGAAATTGGTTATTGGTTTTGACCTGGCATCTTGGTTTCCGTCCCTTTCCAAACTCTGTAATGCAGCTTCTCTGCACCATTTCTATAAATATTTTTTGTTGTAGCGTAGGGAAGGTTACTGAATAGAATAATCGCATGAAGGTTTGGCAATGAACGATAACACCTAAGACATAAACAACACATATAAGATTCACCAGCAGCACGTAGATGTAGCAGTCAACTGCTAGAAGTGAGTCAAGTGAATTCCACAACAAATCTTCAACTGCAGAATATCCACCAACCACCCCATGCAGTCATATGTGGCACAAGGCCGAATTTAATGTGGGATATCCGAGCCCGTAGGCTCAGTCAAATATTCCCCATAGAGCCCGTATAAAACGGGGTCGGGTAGCTGTTTCCGGAGATGAGACTCTGCCCTTTGACATAGCCGGACTGGGGCTGTCAAGAGACAGAGAGATTGTCCAGCACAGCTAGAGACAAATCAACGGCAGGATATCTACCAACCACCCAGTGCAGTCATATATGGCACAAGGCTGAATTTAATATGTGGTATCTGAGCCCGTAGGCGTGGTGAAAAATTCCCTGTAGACCCCGTATAAAATGGGGTTGGGTAGCTGTTTCCTGAGATGAGACTCTGACCTTCGACATAGCCTTGTCTGGGGATCCTCACTGCCTGGAGGTAGAGAGTTTGATCAGCCCAGCTGGAGACAAATCTCCAAATGGTCTAGATTTCACTACTGTATTTATGGGAATGGGGGCATGCCCATTATCATCCATACATCTGCTACAACAATTTTCATGGTAATTGTTCTAATGCATTTTTCTCTTTGGTGCCTTGACATTACAAATTTAACGGCGGTACTAGATTGGCAGTTAGGTCTCATTATTTTACACTTGAAATAGCTAGACGTACCTGTAAGTTCTATGCTAACAGTTTCTTCTCTCATTGGTTGTGGAACTCCCTTTAGACTCTTGTTTTCCATTCAACTTAAACTTCAAAAAATTAAACGCAATGTCAATTGTTAAATTATGTCCCATTAATATTCATGTTATTGCTCTCTCTCTCTCTCTCCTTAATAATGTTTATACATTTTCTCATATTCTTTCACACTCAGTAAACCCTTGCATTTTAGTGGCTTTATTGCCTTGGTTGGAGGCATATGATCATATCACATTGAAACATCACTTCCCATAGAATCACCCAAGTTAAGCAACATCATTTTACAGCAAAAATGTCTAGATGTAACCGTCAGTTCTATGCTAAAAGTTTCTTCAATTGCAATTCTTGCTTGTGGAACTCTCTTCCAGCGTCTTGCTTTCCAGTCAACATTGATCTTCAAAAATTTAAATGTACTGTCAATCGTCATCTTCTGTCTTCTTATTTCCTGTTCTTTTGTCATTCTCTCTCTTTAATAATATTTTTCGCATAGTCTTTCACACTTAGTAACTTTTTGCCTCTTAGTAGCTTCATTGTCTTGCTTGGGTGAAATGATTCATAATAAAATGTAAAGATGAGTTTGGTCAAAAAGGTAGACATGGGTCCAATTTACACTACACTCAAAAGGGGTGACATACGTCAGAATTATACTAGAGTTAATATGGTCGACATAGATCTTGTTTTCACTTGACTCCAAAAAGTAGATAATGCTCTGGTTTATTCTAAAGTAAAAAAAAAATGTGTAGCACATGCTGTGGCTTCCCTCTGTCTTTTCTACAAGTACTTTCATGGCAACTGCTTCAACGAGCTACTTTCACTTGTTCCCAAATTGAATGACTTTAAGCGTGCTACTAGGTTGGCATCTCGGTCCCACCCTTTTACTGTTGAAATGACTCCCTTCCTATCACTTGCTTCCCTGATAGCTTCAAATATTCAAATGTAATGTCAATCGACATCTTCCTCCTCATTATCCTTTTCCCAAACACTCCTCTCTACTCTTACTCTCACTCACTGTAAGCGGTCGTTGGGCAGTATCTGACTGTGTGCGACTTCTGTCGAACTCTCTGCTTCGGCAGAGAGGAACCTGGACGAAGCTTTGCCAAAGGGAAAGGTTTCGTCTGGGGAGAGAGACAGATCCCGATCCCACTTATGCGGGTTCTAAGGGAATATTTATGGCCGAGCCTACAGGCTCGGAAAAACCCACGTTAAACTCGGCCTTGTGCCACATACATTCCTTGTGGGGACTGTTAAATATACACTCGCTGTAAGCTCTTGTGTGCTAGTGGCACTCCTGCCTTGCTTGGGTTGAATTGCTTAGAAAAAAAAGTCACTATGTATGGATTACCAGTGTCACCTCCGAAAACACTGTGATTACAGCTATTGATTGCTGATAATTGTCAAAGCAGTGAGAGCGAGTTACATAACCTGTTAGTTTCATAGAGGCATCACATTTACTGCAAATCTAGCAGCAGAGCTGTGTCTAGGGGAAAATAGCCACACGGAGCCCAATTCTCTCCAGGCCGGCTTTGAATTCAAACTTGTACTTCTCCACTTCTTTAGCTTCTTCTGAGATGGCAATCATCCTATATTATTGTTATACGCAAGTGACGAGGTGGACTTGCTGCATGCGGTGAAATGTGAGAACAGAATGTGGGATATGGGGCAGCATCAAAAGCCATATTTAGGAGTCGTCTGAGAAAATGCAGCAGTAATCTGCAGGTGGCGTAAATCAATCTTGAGTGGTTTGTAACACATCTATATCTGTCTATATTTCTGAGATGAGGTATTATGTACACAATTTACATTATTCGGACTATTGTCCTCATCTTTGTTGCCATATTTATTACAAAGTTTCAGCCCTTCAGTATCTGTCTATATTTCTGAGTTGAGGTATTATGTACACAACTTACATTATTTGGACTATTGTCCTCATCTTTGTCGCCATATTTATTACAAAGTTTCTCCCTTCAGTATCTGTCTATATTTCTGAGTTGAGGTATTATGTACACAATTTACATTATTCGGAATATTGTCCTCATCTTTGTGGCCATATTTATTACAACATTTTGGCCCTTCAGTATATGTCTATATTTCTGAGATGGGGTATTATGTACATTATTTGCATTATTCGGACTATTGTCCTCATCTTTGTCGCCATATTTATTACAACGTTTCGGCCGTTGTACACATGGCACAGTGGATAAAGGCAGTAGTTAAATCCAGTGACAGGACCCAAAGAGTGTGAGTTCAATACCCGGTTAAGGCAGTGGAGAACTTTCAGAGGGAAAATTAACAGGAGATAACTGATAACTGACATCCATTAAACATGGCATGTGGAACTAGAACAGTCTACTCCAGTGAGCGAAATAAAGGGTTCAGTTTGGTATTCCAACCACCTGAAGAAAGCTGGAGCGTACAACGACGGAAACTTTGTAATAAATATGGCGACAAAGATGAGGACAATAGTTCGAATAATGTAAATAATTGTAACACATCTATTTATCATCTCTCAGTTGCGTCTCTGCCTTTGTGAAGAGTGCACTCAGGGGCGACTCTGTCAAAGGAGAGAGTTGCAACTGAGGAAAATTATACTGAGAGGTGCCCAGTCCTTGAGAACAGTTGCCTGGGGCCGTGCCCTCTCATTGCACAGAGAGAGGGATTGGTGCTCACACCAAGACCAGTCCAACCAACATTTGTGAGAGCTGTGGGCAATTTTTGTTCCTGGTCCAGCTGTACATGCTCAGGGCCCCACCTTAAAAATGACCTTGTGTCACAACTTGTCTTATTGAGGAGACAGTAAATACCTAGTAATCTGCTGCTGTACTTATTCTAAGAGTCACTGAATACAACTAAATAATTGACACATTACAACAGTTATCATCTCAAGGGAAGAGTGTTGAGCCTTCTTAGCTATTTAATCCATAGCTGGAGGGAGATGGATTCCTAGATTATCCAGGGGCTTTAAGATGAACATGAACTAAATAGAATTGAGCAGGAATTGAACACTGCACACCTAATTCCCTTTCCACATCAATATCCTTTATACTGTCTGTGCTTTTTTAAAGAAACTAGTAATCAACTCAGTTCTGTTTATGTTGGAAGAGAAATTTTGTCTAGAGCAGAATTTGAAACATAAACTCATAATGTAGTGATGACATAAAAATAATGTTTGAAAGTTTTCTTAGTTATTTAATCCATAGTTGAAGGGAAAGGGATTCCAACCTATTACAGGGGCATTAGCATGAAAGTAAATTAAGCAGAATCGAGCAGAAACTGAAACCTGAACGCCTAATTTACATTCCACATCAGTATCCATTACACACCCCATGCCTTTTGAAAGAAAAGTATTAATTCGCTCAGTTCTGTTTATGTCATAAGAGAAATTTTATCTAGAGCAGAATTTGAACCATAAACTGCTGAAAATACGTCTCAGCTGTAATTATTGTGATGATGACAGAAAAATAATTTTTGAAAGATTATTATCTGAAAAATAAAATAAGCCCATCCGTTCCTGTTTGTTTAATTTTATATTTTTAGTTTTTATCTTCCTGTTTTGCATAAATATATTGCAAATAGACTTCCAGAAAGAAATAAAAGTGATTAAAATTCTACATTTTGAAATGTGAACATAATTCAATTTTGCGCCATTATTGTTGGAAGAAAAATTTGAATCTGCCATTTGCTTTGTCGTCAAGGTTTTGGTTTTATTTTATTTTTGTCGTTTTTGTACACATGTTTTAATTGCATTTGCCTTTTCAGCATCAATCAGTCTGTTTCCTCTCGTACTGTATGCATTTTATTTTTTCCTTTTAATTTCACTCATCCGTTTCCTTCACATCTTTCTTTGCTTCGGGTCAGCTCTTTTTTTTATTTTCATTATTTTTCATATCTGCTTCCTTGTTTTCATTTTTCAATCCATCTTTCTTCCTGAGATTTTTATTTGTTTATTTTTAATTCCTTCTTTCTTTTCTTCATTAATTCGTTCTCTCTTGTATGTTCTTTTTCTTTTTTAAAGAAAAGAGGAAAAGAACATACAAGAAAGAATGAATATATTTTTTCCTTCTCTCCCAATAAAGTCTTTTTACTCATTTCTTTTCCTTTTTTCTTTTATTGTAATCTCTTTTCACTCAACTTTTCTCTTTTTTATGTAATCTCTCATTTTCATTTATTTTCTCTCTTTTCAATTCTCTCACTCTCTCTCTCACTTTTTTCTCTTTTCTTTATTCTCATTTATTTCTTTTTCTGATTCTTTCCCTTCTTTCTTTCATTGCAATCTTCTCTTTTCATTGGCTTTTCTTCACTCTGCTTCTCTCTTTTTTTGTAATCTCTCCTTTTCATATATTTTTTTCTAATTCTCTCTCGCAATCTTTTTCCATTGGTGGTAATCTTCCTACAATCTTTTAGTATTTCTTTTAACTTTTCTATCACTTTTCTTTCTAGTTTTTTTTTACATTCTTTCATTCTCTCTTTTTCTTCTTTTCTTTATTTTTTCTTTCTTCCTTTAAGTCTTTTTATTTATTTTTGTTTTATTTTTTGATTCTTCTTTCTTTTTCTTTCATTTTTCTTTCTATTTTGCTTTCTTTCTTTTACTTCTTATTTTCTGTGTTTTCTTTTTTTTTGTGTTTTCTTTTTTCTGTTCTTTTTCTTTCTTTTCTTCTTATAGCCATCTTTGCTTTCTGTCTTTCTTTTTGTCTGTCTGTCTTTCTGGCTGTCTTTCTGTTTTCTTTATTTCTGATTTTCTATCTTTCTGTCAGTTTTCATTCTTTCTTTCTGTCTTTTTTCTTTCTTTCATTGCCCTCTCCAAGTTCTCCACTGCCTTAACCGGGTATTGAACTCACACTCTTTGGGTCCTGTCACTGGATCTAACTACTGCCTTTATCCACTGTGCCATGTGTCCTTGAGAACATCTGTGTATGAATTTCTGGGTATTATAAACCTAATGACTTAGTAATCATTTTTTTACCAGTGCTCATATTGCAATTTTTGCTGCTATCATAACATGTTTTTACCAGAGCTCATATTGCAATTTTTTAATTTTTTTTTATTGCTATTATCGCTTTTATCTGGTACTCCTTAATACTGGTTCCCAATTGTAGAATAGTCTACCCCAGTGAGCGAAATAAAGGGTTCAGTTCGACATTCCAACCACCTGAAGAAGGCTGGAGCGTACAATGGCCGAAATGTTGTAATAATGTATGGTGACAAAGATGACAATAGTCCGAATAATGTAAATAGTGCACCTGCAAATCTTCTGGCTCTTTAAGTTGGTGAATGTTGCATGATCCTTGCCTGTAGTTCATCTTTGGAGTTACAAGGAGTTTTGTTGGTCTCTCGCTCAACTGCACCCAGCACATAATAATCAATGAGGTTGTAGCCTAGGGAGTTAGATTGCCTGACATAGGGGTGATGTGTTTGCAGGTATTTTCTGACAGCCATGACTGGGTTCTCCTGTATGTGTGGTATGGAGTAGTGTCCTTTTACCAGATATAGGGTCTTCCAGCAGTCACCCACCTGACCCAGGGCAGCACTACCTCCCCAAGACACTTGATATATGCCTCCATGTTGAGTCTGAGGCCCTGCGAGAAGATTAATGGAGACATAACACTAGTGATCACTGCAAACACCTTCATAATCACCATTAGACTCATCCAACTCTTTCCAAATCCTCTGCACTCTCCTCAGATTCACACTCAGACACACTAAAATATTTGTATTAAAGCTTCTGGCATGAATGCCAAACAGCAAAGCATGCCCTTTCCAAATTTCTGGCAGATAGAAATGCATCATGGTGCTCTTTTTCTCACAGATGGTGCCCAACTGACCCTACTATACTGTGCAGTTGACAAAATCAAAAATAAACGACATGTAAGTGTGAAATTAAAAATATAAAATGGCGATAGTTTACCCATCACAACCTGTATATGGTTTCATTCAATCCTTTTATATTATTTCCATCTAGTTTACTTTGGTAATAAAATATGATGTCAATTGTGTACGGTGGCAGGCATGTTTTTATTTTATTTATCTAGCTGGCATATTTATGGCAGTTCTTAAAACCATTTGTAAAAGTTTTCTTACTGGAATGAAATCTGTGTTTTCAAGTGTATTATGTGGCCATCTAAATAAAGCTTTTATCATTCCATAATGTCCAGATGATGCCTGGAAGTGTATTCAAGTGTATTTTGGGGTCATCTAAACAGAATAACACTTGTATCATTCCATAATGTTCAGATGATGCCTGGAAGTGTATTCAAGTGTATTATGTAGTAATCTGAATAGAATATCACTTGTATCATTCCATAATGTCAAGATGATGCCTAGAAGTGTATTCAAGTGTATTTTGGGGTCATCTAAACAGAATAACACTTGTATCATTCCATAATGTTCAGATGATGCCTGGAAGTGTATTCAAGAGTATTATGTAGTAATCTGAATAGAATAACATTTGTATTATTCCATAATGTCAAGATGATGCCTGGAAGTGTATTCAAGTGTATTTTGGGGTCATCTAAACAGAATAACACTTGTAACTTTCCATAATGTCCAGATAAAGACTACAAATATATTCAAGCATATTATGTGATCATCTAGTTAGAATAACATTTGTATCATTCCATAATATCCAGATAAAGCCTGGAAGTGTATTCCAGTTAATTATGGGGTCATCTAAATATAATAACACTTGTATCATTCCATACTATCCAGATGATGCCTGAAAGTGTATTCAAGTGTATCCTGTGGTCATCTAGATAGATTAACACTTGTATCATTCCATAATGTCCAGATTAAGCTTGGAAGTGTATTCAAGTGTATTATGTGGCCATCTAAATAGATTAACATGTGTATCATTCCATAATGTCCAGATGAAGCTTGAAAGTGTATTCGGGTTTATTATGTGGTCATCTAAATAGAATAACACTTATATCATTCCATAATGTCCAGATGAAGCTTGAAAGTGTATTCAGGTTTATTATGTGGCCATCTAAATAGATTAACATATTTATCATTCTATAATGTCCAGATGAAGCTTGAAAGTGTATTCAGGTTTATTATGTGGTCATCTAAATAGAATAACACTTGTATCATTCCATAATGTCCAGATGAAGCCTGGAAGTGTATTCAAGTGTATTATGTGGCCATCTAAATAGATTAACATATGTATCATTCCATAATGTCCAGATGAAGCTTGAAAGTGTATTCAGGTTTATTATGTGGTCATCTAAATAGAATAAAGCTTGCATCATTTCATAATGTCTAGATGAAGCCTGGAAGTGTATTCAAGTGTATTATGTGGCCATCTAAATAGATTAACATATGTATCATTCCATAATGTCCAGATGAAGCTTGAAAGTGTATTCAGGTTTATTATGTGGTCATCTAAATAGAATAACACTTGTATCATTCCATAATGTCCAGATGAAGCCGGGAAGTGTATTCAAGTGTATTATGTGGCCATCTAAATAGATTAACATATGTATCATTCCATAATGTCCAGATGAAGCTTGAAAGTGTATTCAGGTTTATTATGTGGTCATCTAATTAGAATAACACTTATATCATTCCATAATGTCCAGATGAAGCTTGGAAGTGTATTCAAGTGTATTATTTGGCCATCTAAATAGATTAACATATGTATCATTCCATAATGTCCAGATGAAGCTTGAAAGTGTATTCAGGTTTATTATGTGGTCATCTAAATAGAATAAAGCTTGTATCATTTCATAATCACCTTATAATGGCTCGAATAGTATTCAAATGTATTACATGATCATCTAAATAAAATAACACTTGTATCATTCCATAATGTCCAAATGAAGCTTGGAAGTGTATTCAAGTACATGATCATCTACATATATATTTATTTAACCTAAATTTAAAGTTTGGATTTTATAAGTAAATTGAAATATGTGACGATCGATCTTTGATCTTTTAACTTAATTCTCTTCACACTTACCATTGGCCATTCTTTGTAATTCTGGTCTCCATTAGATCCAACTCTAAGTCCATTAGTCTTGGTGAAGAGTTGGTACAGGGAAGTGTGTTAGCATCATCAGCTTTGTAAGTATTGTACAATTCTTTCTTCACCAGGTATTGTAATTCACACCTGTGAAGGTTAATGCCTACTTTGAAAACTTTGAAGATCTGGCCTGAAGAAGGGTACCATTTAGGTCAGCCACCTGGCCTAGACAGCCGTACGTCATGTCTTTCCCCTGGACAAACCTGGAGGATATACAAAGTCTGCTGAACCATGTGATCTCAATCCAAGAATCAATATTGTTTACTTTGGAAAAGTGTTATTGCAATATCTTATACAATTTTGCAAACAGAATAAATATTCACACAGACATATAATGTTACTTACTAACTCATAGACGTCTACTATCCAAAACAATTTATCCTATCCTAACAATATCAAAATAATTAAAATCACATCAAAAAGTATTATGGAGATGATCGGTACACCAAAATGCTCATAACAATATTAATTCTGAAATAGGTATATAATAGAATAAACTGTGACAATTACTCCATTGGGGAAACATGCAGAAAATTTTAAAAGAGTATCTATGAGCACAAACAGGATCTTATACACTACAATTTATTAACTGCACTAGTCATACATAGGAATAAATTCAACCACAACTTTGATCAAAAGAATGCCAGACTTATTAAAAGAGAAAATAACTTACTTAGAAGGAAAAATTCTTGAGAGTACCACTATTGAATCTTTTCAAATTATGAATCTGGGCTTTGGATTTTTCAAATATCTCCATTCTTGAAAGTATTACTTCATTGCTAAGCAAACATACACGAGTCTAAAATGCTAAAAAATTAAGAGAAAATGGATAAATTCATAGCCTTCAATTATTTAAAATATATAATGCACAAATTAATCCCAAACTAAAAATTATTAATATTATAAAAAAAAAAATTATGCATTATAAAAAATAATTAACAACAACAGTTTATTCAATTTGTTTCTTAGGTATAAAATTACATCACTTATGATCTTCCATAATTTAACTTGAGTTTTCACTTATTTATGTATATATATATATATATATATATATATATATATATATATATATATATGTGAAGAAATATAGTCTTACGGTGTGCTATATTTATGGGAAAAAGTGCTCAATATCAGCGATAGAGCGTGTGTAAATATAAAAGTTAACATAGAAGTCAACACTTAAAGGCGACAGTCTGTTTCATTCTAGACGTAATCGTCAGGCCATTGCGTCTAGCATGAAACAGACTGTCACCTCTAAGTGTTGACTATTAACATATATATATATATATGGACATTTCATTGACTACGACAGACAAGGTGGTTTTATTTAGTTTTTTATACGATTTCTCATGTGATCTTATAATTTTTTTCTTTTCGAATGATAAATTATACAAAACATATTTTTTAATATAATTTTTTATATATATTTTTTCTTCTTCATAGTTTTTATATAATTTATCATCCGAAAAGAAAAAAAATTATTAGATCGCATGAGAAATTGTATAAAAACTCAGTAAAAGCACCTTGTCTGTCATATTCAATGGAAATGTGCATGAAAGAAGGATTACTGCCTAAATACACAAACAAACATATATATATATATATATATATACAGTCATATATATATATATATATATATATATATATATATATATATATATATATATATATATATATATATATATATATATATATATATATATATATATATATATATATATATATATATATATATATATATATATATATATATATATATATATATATATATATATATATATATATATATATATATATATATATATATATATATATATATATATATATATATATATATATATATATATATATATATATATATATATATATATATATATGATAGAAATTTGCTATCTCTTCGTCACCGAGGCCAGTTGGAACAGTTGGTATGGTGTTTGCTTGACAACCTAACTGTCAGGGTTTCAATTCTCGGTAGTGGATGCGCACTGCTGATGTAGTCCCAAATATAGGACGAAACGTCCGTCCAGGGATTTCTGCATTCTGTTGAGGTTTCTCTCAGACTCAATGAATTACTTAAATATATATGTAAATTTGTATTTGGGCAGGAAGTTATACAAGTTTCATTAAAGACAGCTAACAAGGTATTGCAATTACGTTTTTTATTTAATTTTTCAGGGTAAATAATAAGCCTTCCATGGTCCATGATATCAAAGGATTATCATCTCTCAGTTTGCGTCTCAGCCTTCGGGCGGAGTGTGACTCTGTTGTGGCTTCTGTTTGCAGGCTGACGCACACCTGAGGAAAACAAATACTATATATATGTTGAATGAAGATAGCTCAGTGGTAGAAAGTCTGACTGACACCAAATTGGCTGGGTTTTGATACAGGCTTGAGACATTCGTATGTCTAGCCGCACTGAGAAGGTGTGATAAAACGAAACAGTACTGTCTGTGAATGACATAATTTAGCTCTTGAAAAATTAAATTTTCAATTGAGCACCACCGAGTGATAGGCTAATTCTATAACAACAGCTACCTGCGTTAATGCAAAGCTCTTCAGTAAAAAGAATTGGAGCACTCCAGCTGATTGGCATTTGTTTATATTCATAAAAACAATACGCTGGATTTAGCTGTTTCTCTCCATTGAATAAAGATAGCTCAGTTGTATAGAAACTTTGACTGACACCAGATCGGTTGGGTTTCGATCTGGGCTTGAGGCATTTGGATGCCTAGTTGCACTGAGGAGCTGTGATAACGCGAAACAGTAATGTCTGTGAATGATATATATATATATGTTGGTTTTTTTTTTAATAAAAAAGAAATAAATGTTAAGAAATTAATATTATGTGATTTTCTAGAATTTTTTTAAATTTTTTATCTCTCACTTTCAAGACAGACCTACCCTGAAAATTATAGACCGTTCCTATTTTTGGAAGGTGGCAAACTCAGAAAATCAGTAGGCGATGGAATACTTATTTTCCACACTGGATATATATCTATATATATATATATATGTATGTATATATATATATATATATATATATATATATATATATATATATCCTGATGGCACATTGAAAATGATTTACAGACTGTGTTCATGATGTGAACAAAGAGATTTCTGTACAATCAAAAATGACTGACTTTTTTAAGAAAAAGTAATTTTTGTTTGAATTATTTGTGAAAACTGATTGAAAATGTATTTTTGTCTGTGTTTTTGTGTTTTTTATGTCTATAACTGTTAAATAAACTAGAGTTCTGTACGTAAAAAGTGTTATATGAAGTATTCCCATACTTACCTAAACAAAATAGACCAAACCCGGATATAAGAGAAACCTGGATATAAGAGACTTCTTCTCCGGTCCCAACAACTCTCTTATATCTGGGTTACACTATATATATATATATATATATATATATATATATATATATATATATATATATATATATATATGCATATATATATATATATATAAACAATATATATATATATAAAAGAACATATATATATATATGTGTGTGTGTTTGTGTGTGTGCGTGTATATATATATATACAACCAGTCTTGAAGGAGTTAAGTCTTAAACACTTCACTGCAAGTCCAGCACAATAGTGCTTTTCATTCTCAATATCTGAAACATTCCATTTTTCTTTTTACCTTTGATACTTGGACAAAAAATAGAAAACAGGAAATTTCCATTTCAAATCATCAGAATTTGAAAAACAGTGGACAGTTTGCAAATGATTTATGATCTGTTCCCGTCATAGGAAAGGAAATGTCTCAAAGTGATGAGAAAACTTTGCATCAATTTTTTTAAAATGATCGTTATCTTTTGAAAAAAGTGTATGCATCAATCTTGCCATAGTTTTTTTTAGTGCTTTCTTTCTATTCTGCACTCTTAACAGCAGATATGAACAACGGATACGAGCGCACATCGGTGCGTCTGCAGTGTGTAATTGACAAGGAAGGAAATTATATTAACAAAATAGATATCTCTAGCATGAAATAAACTCAATTTTTCATCGTGAAGCTGCAGACACATTGAGGTACCTCTAGATAGATAGATATGAAGAGACTGGTAAAAGACTGAGAGACAAAACAGATTAGGACAGATAGATAGAGAGATAGATAGATAGATAGATAGATAGATAGATAGATAGATAGATAGATAGATATGAAGAGACTGGTAAAAGACTGAGAGACAAACAGATTAGGACAGATAAGGACAGATAGATAGATAGATAGATAGATAGATAGATAGATATGAACAGACATAGATAGATAGATAGATAGATAGATAGATAGATAGATAGATAGATAGATAGATAGATATGAAGAGACTGGTAAAAGACTGAGAGACAAACAGATTAGGACAGATAAGGACAGATAGATAGATAGATAGATAGATAGATAGATAGATAGATAGATAGATAGATAGATAGATATGAACAGACATAGATAGATAGATAGATAGATAGATAGATAGATAGATAGATAGATAGATAGATATGAAGAGACTGGTAAAAGACTGAGAGACAAACAGATAAGGACAGATAGATAGATAGATAGATAGATAGATAGATAGATATGAAGAGACTGGTAAAAGACTGAGAGACAAACAGATAAGGACAGATAGATAGATAGATAGATAGATAGATAGATAGATAGATATGAAAACACAGAGGTAGACAGATAACTTACTGAGAGACAGACAGAAACACTGACAGACAGACAGTCATACAGATAGAGACATACTGACAGATAGATACAGGGATAGATAAATAGATAGATATATAGATATGAAGACACAGGGATGGACAGATAACAGACTGAGAGACAGACAGGCACATAGAGAGGGGCAGCCTGATAGACAGATAGATAGAGAGAGAGAGAGAGAGAGAGAGAGAGATGAACAGAATGAGATAGATAGATTTGAAAAGACCGAGATAGATAGAATGATAGATAGATACGAAAAACCTGAGATAGATAGATACATAGATAGATAGATAGATAGATAGATAGATATGAACAGACTCAGATAGATAGATAGATAGATAGATAGATAGATAGATAGATAGATAGATAGATAGATAAATAGATAGTGAACTTTCAGATAGTGATCACTGATATAGATAGATAGATAGATAGATAGAGAGGAGAGAGAGAGAGAGATATGAACAGACTGAGATAGATAGATTTGAAAAAACCGAGATAGATAGAATGATAGATAGATACGAAAAACCTGAGATAAATAGATAGATATATAAATAGACAGATAGATATGAACATGACTCAGATAGATAGATAGATAGATAGATAGATAGATAGATAGATATGAAGACATTTTAGTTTCATCAATTCACAGACAAACAAATGGATGTAATGTGGATAAATCATCAACTGATTTTCCTGAAAAATTATTTGAAGAGAAAAATTTTATAAATTTCAACCGATAAATTTCAACCGACAATGATATAGGTTTCTTGGTCAATGAATACCAAAAGTTTCATTGTAGGAAAATAGATAATATTACTACTAATATTAGAAATGAGGAAAACAGATACTACACTTTGTTCCAAGCTTGATAGCCAGGAAGAGAAGAAAAGACTAACACAGATCAAACTAGCTGCCTGGTCAATAAATATCGAACATTTCCTCTCAAGGAAACAGCTAATATTACCATTAGATGTACCATGACTGAGATCAAGCAGCAATGTAGAAAAACATTTTGCATAACACTTCTTTTTATTTCAGTGTTTATGTTGATTCTTCTCAAAATCGTTTTTTTTTTCAATTTTGTACGTTTGGTTAAAAGATTACTTTGACTGCCTTACCGTTAATCTTCCATGTGAAATGTCAGCAAAAACCTCATTAAATCTCACTTTCAGTCTTGGAACTTCTGATTGACACTTGGCTGGCTGACAGAGATCTATGGCTAATGTTTTGAGAAGAAAATAAATCCCAAAAAATAACCAAAACATTTGAACGAAATATCATCCATTTTCCAAGAACGCTCGCTTTACTTTTCAGTGGAGTTTGTTTCTGATTCAGCAAAGAAATACGGAAAAAGAACAATGCCGAAATAAAATAAATGACTGTGGAGGAAGCCAATGAAATTGCTAAAACAAATATAGAAATCTCAATGCTGGTGTCTGATTCATTTTCGTCAAAAAAGAAACAAAGGAAAAACAATGAAGGAAACCTAACGAATAAAGAACAATCTTGAAATGTCCGATGACTGGGAATATCCAGATTTATGAAGAGCCAAGTGCGGAAAAGTAATGATAAAAATCTTCAGGGGTTGGTGGAAATTAAATGAGAGTCAGTCGGAGTAAGCAAGAAAAAGAATCCAACATATTTCTTTGAAAACAATAAGAAAAGGAACCAGTAATCAAATAAACAAGTCATGATGAAATGTTTTAATGGCAGAGTAGAGGTTGAGTTGGGAGGAATGAGTGAGAGTGAGGGAAGAGTAGAAAAGAAAAAGAGAGGAGAGAATGATGACAGCAAGGGGTTGAGGAGAGATAGATAAGGAGGAAGAAAAAGATAGATAACAGAGGGGGAAAGTTAGATGGTAATGAGAGGGAAAGGAAGAATGGTACAATGATAGTGAGGGAGTGAAAGAGAGTAACAATAATGATGGGTAATAGTGGAGAGAGAGAGAGAGAGAGAGGGAATGGTAAGAAGATAGGGTGTAAGAAAGGAAGGAAGCAAGGGAAAATGAGGGAATAAAGAGAGAGAGAGAGAGAGAGAGAGAGAAAGCAAAGAATGGCAAAAAGAAGGTGAAGAGAAAAAGAGGTAGAAGGGAAGGTAAGAATAAAGAGACAGGGGAGCTGAGAGAGGAAAAGGCAGAGAGATAGAGAGGAGAGATATGAAAAAAGAATGGAAGAGAAGGTGAGAAAGTTAAAAAGATAGAGAGAGAGAGAGAGAGAGAATAAGAAATTTAAAGGTCAAAGGAAAAAAACAGTGATTGGATAAAAATACAATGAAAGAGAAAGGAATAGCATTGAGATGACACACAAGCAGATTTCAAAGATGATGATAATAATAATAATAATAATAATAATAATAAGAAGAAGAAGAAGAAGAAGAAGAAGAAGAAGAAGAAGAAGAAGTAGAAGAAGAAGAAGAAGAAGAAGAAACTGAAAAAGAACATACAGGAAGACTACAAAAAAAAAGAAAAATAGAAAGACTAAAAAAAATCCATGGAAGACAGACAGGGAAGAGTGAAAAAAGAAATGCAAGCAAGACTAAGAGGAGGATAGGCAAAGTTTTTTTTGCAAGTAGTTACTCAATAAATATGTGAAATGCCAATTAATTAATTATAGGAAATGCATGAGGAATCAGTTTGCGCACAACAACAACCACTGGTCAAAGGTTTACCAAAAAATGGTAAAACTAAACTTGTGAATTTCTGCAACGAATTTGACTTTATGCATCCATGTAATTGTTGGTTCTACTAACAATATTCACTTTTTGAAGATTATTGGAGGCAGAAAAGCAAGAAATCAGAAGTGAGTTCCACAGGTGAGAAAATAAACTCTTAGAATAGAACATATGGTTGCATCTCCGTAGTTCAACAGTAAAATGTTGCCGATCTAGTAGAAGACAAATTTATACAGTAAAAACACAGAGGAGGAAAACACATCAGAACAATTGTCATGAAAATATTTACAGAAAAGACAGAGGAACGTCATATGGTTGAAACTGACTGAAGATACCACTGTTAAATAATAGTTTAGTAAACTATTAATTTTAGAGAGAAGTTTATCACTGTTCCAACTTCCTGAGGTTGATATTTGAGGTCAGTTGGAAGACAAAACAAGGAAGTCAGTTTTGTTTGTCTGAGCCAGCGTGAGAACGATAAATAGAGAAAGTTTTTTATGGGGAGTTTTTTTCTGAACTGCCAAGTAATGTAGACATGTTGACTTTCATAGCTGGGGGAAGAAGAGATGGCTTCATACATTTCCCAAAGTTACTTGCTCATAAGTGAATGTAATGAACACAACAGGAATTCCAACTCGGCTCCTTTTTTGAGACTGAGCATGAACAAAAGAAATTTTTTGGACAAAAAAAAACCCAGAATGATGTCAAAATTCTCAAATATTTTTCCTCCTTTAATAGTTGGGTTCATTTTAATTTGTAATGTATATGAATATAGGTAGAAAAAAATAAATGTTGATAAGATAACATGGGTCACAAAACACTGTTTGGGGCCCCCAAAATGCTTAATAGCAGTAATTGTATTTTGCTGCTCCTGCATTTTCAGCTAAAGTATTCATGAGAGAGTGGTTTTCTCAAGCATTCCCTCTTTTTTTCTACTTACTGTTGTAATGAGTTGTTTTGGTCATAATATCTGGCAGTTAAACTGAAGTGCTGAGAGAATTTGAGTTATGCCTTTCTGGACAGCACTAGCATTAAGTGAATAAACTTTGGAAGACTTTAAATAGGAAAAGAAAATCAAAAAATGAGATGAAAAATGAAACGTGATTCATGTAAAATTCAGTAGCTCACCTTGGAGGCAAGATGAGGCTTTCTGCTGCAAAAAATACTTGCTCACATTAAATATGTGCTGGCCATACATTAGAAGTAAATTAATATTGTTTGTCATTAAATGCAAGAAAAACTAATGGACAGATCTATCTATCAATCTCGATAGCTAGCTCACTAACAAGCTAGCTATCTAGCTATCTTATGCAGTTCAGTATCTATCTATCTATCTATCTATCTATCTATATATCTTAGGCTGTTCATTATCTGTCTTACACTGTTCATTATCTATCTATCTATTTATCTATCTATCTATCTGTCTTATGCTGTTCAGTACCTATCTATCTATGATGTTCATTATCTATCTATTTATATATATATATATATATATATATATATATATTTATATATATATATATATATATATATATATATATATATATATATTTATATATATATATATATATATATATATATATATATATCAGTCTCTTCATTATCTATCTATCTATCTATCTATCATGCTGTTCAGTATCTAACTATCTGTCTGTTCTTTATCTATCTATCTATCTATCATGCTGTTCAGTATCTATCTGTCTGTTCTTTATCTATCTATCTATCTATCTATCTATCTACCTATCTATCTATCTATCTATCTATCTATCTATCAGTCTCTTCATTATCTATCTCTCTACCTGTCTTACACCGTTCAGTAACTGTCTATCTATCTGTCTGTCTTACGCTGTTCAATATCTATCTATATATCATATGCTGTTCAGTATATATCTATCAGTCTGTTCATTATCTATCTATCTATCTATCTATCTATCTATCTATCTATCTATCTATCTCAGTCTCTTCATTACCTATCTATCTCAGTTCATTCACATCTGTTTGTCAATCTCAGTCGATCACATCTATCTACCTATATATCCCAATTACATTTCTTTCTATGATAAAGTAAAGCACAAATAGGAAGCGTATATCAATCTAACATGTTTCCCTTTTATTAAAGCTTCAACAGAGAGTGAGAGAAAAAAAAGTGAAAAAGACAGAAACACACGTCTTTTTGTCTGTTTTCTCTTAATCTCTGATGAAGCTTTAATGAAAGTCAAACATGTTACATTGATATACGCTTCCTATTTTTTCTTTTATTTTATCATCCTGTCAGATTCTGATCCATATTTGATCTGCCTTTGATCTTTAACTCATTTGGGAAATTGCATGAGAATGTGGAAAAGTATAGCCAATGTTATTAGTATATCCAATGAGAGAAGTGAAAATATTCTGCACAATGAACTTGGCATGACCAAGGTTTCTGCTCAGTGGATTTCATGACTTCTGACACCTGATCAAAAATGCACAGGCTGATCACATCACAGGAAAATCTGATATTGCTTGAGGTGTTGAGAACATTTGCTTTCTGAGTATGAGACCAAGGTTCAAATCTCACCATGTTTGATTTATCAAGAAGGTGACTTCATGATATCAGTCTGGTGAAGCAATATCAGCATGTGGCATCTTTGGAATGTGGCTGAAAAGCATACTACAGTAACATCAAACAAAATTGTCATAATATATAGAAAATATAAAATGTAAGCAAAATGGTCATAATATATAGAAAAAATATGTACTTTAAACAAAATCATCATAATATATAGAAAAATATAAAATTTAAGCAGAATGGTCATAATATATAGAAATATATGAACATTAAACAAAATGGTCATAATATATAGAAAAATGTTAAATTTCAACAGAATGGTCATAATATATAGAAAAAATATGAACTTTAAACAAAATCATCATAATATACAGAAAAATATGAAATTTAAGCAGAATGGTCATAATATATAGAAATATATGAACATTAAACAAAATGGTCATAATATATAGAAAAATGTTAAATTTAAGCAGAATGGTCATAATATATAGAAATAAATTTGAATTTTAAGCAACATGGTCATAATATATAGAAAAATACCAACATTAAACAAAATTGTCATATATGGAAAATGAACGAATCATTTAAGCCTATAACTCCTGGCATCAGATAAAATTAATGAATTCTTTTTCTCTCTATTCAATTAATAATTATAAAATATAATTTTGAAAAGTGAAAGTTTCCCTTAAATATATTCGATAATTAGATAGATATTAACAATGTAGAAAGTGTAAAATTTAAACAATATAAAAAAATGTATAGAAAAAATATGAACATTAAGCAAAATATAAATTATAAGTTTTAAGTTTTTATCTGAAATCAAGGAAATACAAAGTTCAAGCAAAATAGTCCAAATATATTTACTCTGTATCTAAACTATAACTATAGACTCATTAGAAATTGAAACTTTCACTGAAATATATTGAAGATTTTCAAATTTTCATCAGAAATCAAGAAATAAACGAAGTTTTAGAAAAAAAGGTCACAATATGTGGGTAAAATCAGGTGTCAGTCTAAACTGACACAAAGAAAAGCTATGTTATGTACTGGCATTATGCGAATTGACACAATGCTTAATTAAGGTGTTATTCAAATCAAATGATATTTTCATATCAGTGTGTATGAATGTTCTTAAAAGGATATACCTATAAATTAAAATTTGTAGATAAGTACATTTAATGAAACATATGTCAGGGTGGATTCACTGCTCAGATAGCGATTTGTATTTTTTGCATGTAGAAGCTGCGGAGGGTCATGATCACCTAGGTCCTGAAGGAATACAAAGCAGATTTATCTGTACAGTTTGTTTTGACTTCACCTACCCCCCCCCCATATTTCTTTTTACATTTAGCACTGGTTTCATTAGGATCCATTCATACCGAAATTCTTTACACTTCTCTTCCAGGTGACAATGATCCAGTTCTGCAGAACAAACTATCTGCTCTAAGAGATTTTAACTCTATTCAATGCAATCTTGGCAATAGAGAGGATATGTCTGTCTTAAGAACAAGCATTCAAAACCAGGACCTCACCTGGGATAGAGCGTCAGTCACATTCTGTGGAGAGAAATAGACAGGAGAGTTGAGGAAAATGCCGAGTAGGAGCAATGGCGATACCAGTCTTTATAGTGAGAACGTCTTGCATGTCTTGAAAACAATGATGCACTTCACTCAAGTTCGAATTGCCACAAGAGAGATTTGTCCTCTTTGCTAATACAAAAGTCAAACATTTATTTAATGTATCATTGATCATGTCAGATAGATAAATAGGAAAACAGACTGATTGATAGATAGAGTGATATGAATAGACTATATATACAATAAATATTATTTTTGTTATTATTATTATTATTATTATTATTGTTTTTTGTCTTACTAAATTTCTTTCATCAGCTGACTATATCAACACCCACATGCACACATGTATGCGTACTAGCTTAAAAAGCTGCCCTGTCACTGGATTTGGCAATTAATTTTGATTATTCCCAGATTTATTTCCAACTTATAAAAATTGTTATCATACAAAAAATTATTGTAAAAAATAACATAAATAATTGTTGCAAAAAAAATGTAAAAAAAAAATCACAGAAAACACTCTGTAAAATGAGCTACTGAAAGTTAGAGTGTTGTGTCCCTTTAATTGAAAAAGTGTGACACAGTGACACACTGACATTCGCATTTATTATATAGATATCTATAAATCTTCTTAGACTCTGCTCAGTTTGTTTTTTCCTAATATGAACAAAGTAATTTCTAAAGAAGTGATGGATCTTTATTTATTAATCCAGCAGATTTAATTGCTTAATCATTATTATTTTTAGTGGATACACATGTAATCGTACAAAACCGTTCCTTTTCATCCAAGATTGCCAGCACAGCAGCTGATCGATGAAGATAGCTTTGATCTCAGATCTACCCTATCCCACGTTGTGATATCAGTTTGATCATAAGGAGGCCAAGACCAAATTGTTGCAGGTATTGCCATGTTGGGCAGGTTCAAGCAGGGCGAATAAATTTACTGTTTAGTATTTCAAGATATTTTTTGTGTAATTTGGGTAAATATATCTGTGAAAATGTCAGTTTTATTTTTATTTTTGTGTAATTTAGATGACAATTTAACCATCGCATCCTATCTATCTATCTATCTATCTATATGAATAGAATGAAATAGAGATATCAAAAGTCTGAGATAGATCAAGAGATATACTAATAGATATTGACAGATAGATAGATAGATAGATAGATAGAGACAGTGAGAGAGAGAGAGAGATCACTTTAAATAGGTAAAGACAGATCACCTGTAATAGATAGAGATTGAAAGATTGATATATTTTTACAATGATGTTACCCATGTACAAGGCCCAGGATCCACTCAAGGTAGAGGGTTAAAGTGTAAGAGGAATAGTTTATGGGGATATGTGGTGATAGAGAGTGAGACCACCTCTAATAGATAAATAGAGAGAGGGAAGCATGAGAGAGACCGCCTGCAAAAATAAATAGAGAGAGAAAGCCAGCTGCAATAACTAGAGAGGCACATAGAGACCACCTGTAATTATATATATATATATTTAGGGAGGCACGGTGGAGTAATGGATAACGGCTTGGATTGAGGAATCGGAGAGCCGAGTTCGAATTCCAGTCGAATCCATTACATTCACTTACGTGCTAATACCCTTGGGAAAGGCATGAATCCTCTTCTTCTCCCTCCAACTATGGGTAAATAGCAGAACAGACTGGGTTCTATAGCCTTGGATGGCAACTGGTCTAGGAGAAGGACAACTCTGAATTCAAAACCTGCGGAGGGTCGTTTGGGGACCTTGTGGCATTCGTTGCACCAGGTCCCTGTATTCGTCCCTCCAAAAAG
>CAXIWW010000029.1:2500-27216 GCA_964036315.1 Acanthosepion esculentum | reverse complement strand
TATATATGTACATATATACATACATATATATATATATATATATATAGGTACATATATACATACATATATATATATATATATATATAGGTACATATATACATACATATATATATATATATATATATATAGGTACATATATACATACATATATATATATATATATATATATAGGTACATATATACATACATATATATATATATATATATATAGGTACATATATACATACATATATATATATATATATATATAGGTACATATATACATACATATATATATATATATATATATATAGGTACATATATATATACATATATATATATATATATATATATTGGTACATATATATATATATATATATATATATAGGTACATATATACATACATATATATATATATATATATATATATAGGTACATATATACATACATATATATATATATATACATACGTATATATATATATAGGTACATATATACATACATATATATATATATATATAGGTACATATATACATACATATATATATATATATATAGGTACATATATACATACGTATATATATATATAGGTACATATATACATACATATATATATATATATATAGGTACATATATACATACATATATATATATATATATAGGTACATATATACATACATATATATATATATATATAGGTACATATATACATACATATATATATATATATATAGGTACATATATACATACATATATATATATATATATAGGTACATATATACATATATATATATATATATATAGGTACATATATACATATATATATATATATATATAGGTACATATATACATATATATATATATATATATAGGTACATATATACATATATATATATATATATATAGGTACATATATACATATATATATATATACATACATATATATATATATATATATATATATATATATATAGGTACATATATACATACATATATATATATATATATATATATATAGGTACATATATACATACATATATATATATATATATATATATATATATATATATATATATATATATATTACATATATATTACATAGCAAAAAATCCCAAATTACCTCCTGTGCGTATAGCCTATTTCATTTTTATGTTTATACATTCTTTTTATAGATACAAATATTTAAGTAAATGCTCTGTTTATAATAAACAGTATTAAACAACATTTACCGGCATGAATGTCCGAGAAAGTTTCATAGAAAATATTCGTCCTTCGGTAAATGTTGTTTAATACTGTTTATTATAAAACAGAGCATTTACTTAAATATTTGTATCTATAAAAAGAATGTATAAACATAGAAATGTCTAAAAATAATTGTCGGACTTTGTCCATTTCATAATAGATTTATATATTTATTACTGCTACTGGGTAGTAGAATATTTGATATAAATTGCAAAGCTCTTTCGTAATAATTTGTGTGCAAATTGGTCTTCATTAATGACGGAAATATAGTTTTAAGGTATGCTATATTTATGGGTCAAAGTGATCAATATCAGAGATAGAGCCTGTGAATAGAAATATAAAAGTGAACACTGAGCTTAACACTGAATGGCTATATATATATATATATATATATATATATATATATATATATATATCCAGGTAGATAAGAACAAATAGAGTATAATTCGACTATCCGCAACATTTAACTTAAAAGGGGGGGGGGCTCAATTCAGAGTGGAGATGAATATTATTTATTATCAGAGATTAAAACAAGAACATGTTAAAAATCGCTACACTATAGCAATCGTGTTTCAACACTACAAATGTGTCGGAGTTAGCTCCTCCTTAATTCCCTAATTGTTCTCTAGGGGTCGCTCTCCCTACGCTATAAATACTGGGCGACTTCTTGCCGCGTTCTCTTTTCTACTTTGCATTTCAGCGGACACATTTAAAAATGTGATCTCTCGTAGAGATCGGCGTTTTCACCCACTTGTGGGAAACCGCCATGTAACACACAAACACGTACGTACGAACTTTCACCAAATACAAACACTTTACGTTCACACACAAACACAAATGTTGATGTCTTTTGACACTTGTAAATTTGTTGTTTAATACATATATTTGTTGACATATATACATCGGTCTTCTTGTTTGTTTTCTTTGCATCCTCGGTTGGACTTAACTTGAGTCCGGCATTGTTCTTGTAGTTGGACCTTCTAGTAGGAAATAAACGCAAGTGTTCCTAATTCAACTATACGGTTTACTACAAATATGTCCCCTCTGGCGATGGTAAATTACTGGTGAGTGAAGGATTAATTTCAAAAGCAGAATACTTCCTCTTTTTTGAAAGAGAAAAAAAAAACATAATTAAAAAATAGATTTATATATATATATATATATATATATATATATATATATATATATATATAGAGAGAGAGAGAGAGAGAGAAAGATTGTGATTTAAAAATTGTGTGTATAGATTCTAGAGGCTGCTGAAAATCTCTCGGCCCGACACATTTCCCAAAATGACTAAACATTAAAGTATTGAAGATCAAAGATATTCTAGGTCGGTCCGATGAACTTTGTTGCTCGACAGCTTCGTACTACCAAAACATCGAATCAGGATGTGTAGGTATCGAGCCTCTGACCACGGACCTGTTGACAACGAGGCTGTTGCTTGTCGGCCTCTAATAACAAATCATTCATTGACTTTGTCATTGTAATCGTATACGAACTCTTTTGCAGAAGGAGGCGGAAAGACCAAAGCCTTGAACGCCAGCTGTTGGCTGTTTACTCATGCGCATTATCTGGGCTTCAATCACCAAAGGAAACATTACAAAAGGAAAATATACATAAAAAAACAATATATGAACGCGATGCTTACTCGATGTATATATGCGTGTGTGTGTGTTAAAATTTAGACATAAACAGATGTATCTGAAAAGACAGTATTTATAAAAGAAATAGCAAGAGGAAAACCTTCATTCTTTTCTTGAGGAACGGCACACACACACACAAAACACACACACACATATATTCAAGCGGGTTTGGTTAAACAGATTAGACGTATTATGTCTATTTATTTTAGTTTTAATTCAATATTAATTTAATATACACATAATACATCTAAATTATTTAACCAAACATGCTTGAATGAAAATATGCTTTATATATATATATATATATATATATATATGTATATATATGACATTTTTATGTTTATACGATCTTTTTGTAGATACAAATATTTAAGTAAATGCTCTGTTTATAATAAACAGACCATTTACTTAAATATTTGTATCTATAAAAGGAACGTATAAACATAAAAAATGTCTTAAAATAATTGTCGGAATTTGACCATTTCATAATATATATATATATATATATATATATATATATATATATATATATATATATACTGTCCTGGGTATGACGATAAACTACATCCGCTTCCTGGGTAAGACGATAAACTACGTCCAACAGCAAGGCCTCTGATCAGGAGGTTTTGAGGAGCGTGATACCACCTCTTACTTGCTGGTGTTCCTAGGTCCACCCTGACCCGGTGTGGTAGCACCTGTTAGGGTCCCAGCTATGGGCAAAAGGGCAGAGATACTTTGTAAAAGTCAATTTTTGAAGAAAAAAAATATTTTTGAAAAAAAAATTACCAGTAATACATTTTTGAAAAAAAAATATTACCAGCAATACATGTTTTAAAATAATATTACCAGCTATACATTTTTGAGGAAAAAAAATATTACCAGAAATAGATTTTTGACAAAAAAAATATTGCCAGTAAAAGTTGTCGGTATTAAATAACCCAATGAGGTTAATATGCCGTAAAAGACAACAAACCAACTATATATATATATATATATATATATATATATATATAATGTATATAAAAATCCTAGTGAGCCAGAAACTGCCTACCAAGGTTTCACCTACAGGATCTTTTTTTTGTTTTGTCTAGGCATTGCAGCGATGGGCGATTTTTTTTTCGACCAACTAGAATGGTTTTAGTCTTTTATTTTTCCAAACTTTTTCTTTTGATACCAGTTTGTTTAAATATATTTTTATTTGCAAATTGTACTATCCGGGTTTTTGTTTTATACCAGTCGAGTATAGGTATTAAAATAACCATTATTTATTTATATATATATATATATATATATATATATATATATATATATATATATATAATTTAAGACATTTTTATGTTTATACATTCCTTTTATAGATACAAATATTTAAGTAAAAAGCTCTGTTTTATAATAAACAGTATTAATAAAAATTTATCTTGCACATCGCCGTAATAATATTTATTCAAATGACATTATTATTATTAATACCAATATGGAGGTGACCATGCCTCTGCCCTGATTTCTTTTCTTTATGATCTCTCAGTTGTTCTTCATTCTCCAGAAAGACAGTGGAGTGGTTTCCCGTTGCCTCCTTCGCCGTTTTGAATTCAGAGGTGTCCTTTTCATAGATTGGTTGCCAACCATAGCTAGCGAACCTAGTCTACTTTGCTAATTAACCTATAGCTGATGTCGAGAAAAGATGGCATCATGCCTTGCATGTAAGGGAACACAGCAGACTAGACAGAAATAAGAACTCGGATCGCTGGTTCTTCTTTCTGTACCGGTACCCGATACACTACCCACACATCCCTTTAACTCTGGGTAAGGGAAAATGGATTCATGCCTTTCATGTAAGGGAACACAGCTGACTAGGCTGGAATAAGAACACAACACGCTGATTCTTCTTTTTGCACTGGTAACTGATACACTTCCCACGCATCCTTTTAACTCTGCGTAAGTGGACAAGGGAACGATGGATCCATGCCTTTCATGTAAGGGAACACAGCAGACTAGGCTGGAATAAGAACTCGGCTCGCTGATTCCTCTTTCTGCACCGGTAACCGATACCCTAGCTACACATCCTTTTAACTCTGCGTAAGTGGACAAGGGAACGATGGATCCATGCCTTTCATGTGAGGGAACACAGCAGATTAGGCTGGAATAAGAACTCGGCTCGCTGATTTCTTTTTCTGCACCGGTAACCGATACACTACCCACACATCCTTTTAACTCTGCGTAAGTGGACAAGGGAACAGTGGATCCATGCCTTTCATATAAAGGAACACAGCAGACTAGACTGGAATAAGAACTCGGCTTGCTGATTCCTCTTTCTGAACCGGTAACCGATACACTACCCACACATCCTTTTAACTCTGGGTGAGTGGCAAGGGAAAGATGGATTCCTGTTTTTTCAAATTGTATTTGTGCGAAAGTGAACGCAGCAGACGAGGCAGGAATTTGAACTCCTCTCGCCGATTCCATTTTTCATGTCAACAAGGTCACATGTGTTGGGCACCCAGTTAGGATCAAACTCATTACAGTGTAGGCGAGTCTGCTAACAATTACCAAGAGTCTATGGGCTTATGGCGCTACGCAATCTTTAAATATTATTTTTCTGATATTCTGAATTCACATTGATTTCTGTGGAAATCGAACCAGTAATCTTTTGCCAAGTGACAGTCCCTAAACAGTGAGCCACTGGTTTAGTATCATTTAAATAGAATAATTACATTGGCCGTTTCCCTATAAGGAAACATTTGACATTCATCAGCTAGTACTGCTTTCGATTGAAGTTTATAAAATCTTTCTCTTAAAACAATTTTTCAGGAAAATAGGTTTTTCAAATCCAATAGCTGTTATTGCTCTTTCCAATATTAATGAGTGGGGGGGGGGTCTTCTTTTCATTTTATTTGAAAAAGTGTGGAATGTCAGCATCTTGAATCATATCATTATTTTCTCTTCGAGTTCCATG
The DNA here is from genome assembly GCA_964036315.1 of Acanthosepion esculentum. Lineage (NCBI taxonomy): Eukaryota > Metazoa > Mollusca > Cephalopoda > Sepiida > Sepiidae > Acanthosepion > Acanthosepion esculentum. The sequence continues at coordinate 21,399 of CAXIWW010000029.1, read as the reverse complement.
TGCTATCCATTTTAGTTGTTGCTGCTGTTGAAGGTCCTCAAGTGATGTCGTTTCTGTTATTTGATACAGTTCTTTGTTTGGGATTCTGTAGCGCCAGTCCACAAGGTTCGAAGATGATCCTCGCTAAGACATTTTAGCCATTGATTTGATAAAGCGGTTGTATAGAGCCGATAGTTTAGCTTCTCGGAGTTAGCTCCTCCTCAGTTTCCTTAATCCTTCAACAGGGGTCTCTCTCCCCTGGCTATAAATACTGGCGGACCCTTCGCCTCTCTCTCTTTTTTCGACTCAGGCGTTGGGCCGCTACCTCGCGCGGAAACGAGGTAAAATCTCTCTTTTTCCATTTAGGCCAATATGTGACCTCTCACAGATACAGGGTTTCCCAAATTCTGGGAACGCGCTAAGAACAATACATGTACGTACGAACACTTACAACACACGCACATAATTTCTCCATACAAACTCTATGTAACTGTTCATGTCTTTGTGTAACTCGTTATTAATATATATTTGTTTACCCATATATATCGATCTTGTTTGTATTCTTTGTCTTCTTTGGACTTAATTAAAGTCCGACATTCTTATGTAGCTGATCCCGCCAGCAGGAAAGTTTAACCTTCTGATATCTCTTTACCCCCACGGTCCGCTACAAGCTATTTTTTAACGCGTTTGGTAGCATGCATGGCATCCATATAAAAGTTTGGATCTGACGAGGCACTTTATGATCATGAATCGAGTTCTTAATGTTTTGTTTTGTAGCAACTTGCGGTATTGGGAGAAACTAACCTTAACGCAGCGTTTTCTTTATTCAATTTCCTTATCCCCTGTACTAAATTTGTTTTAACTGATCTATACACCGAAGTATTTCAAGTGTTTAGCATTTATTAATTCCACATTGTATTGTTGTCAGTTGAAATTTATAACATCTCTTAAAACAATTTTTTAGGAAAATCGGTTTCTCAAGTCCTGTAGCTGTTATCGCTCTTTCCAGTATTAATGTGGAGTTTTTTCCCTAACCTTTTATTTGAATTATGTCAACATCTTGAATCATGTCATTATTTCCTCTTCGAGTGACGTGTGCTATCCATTTTAGTTGTTGCTGTTATTGAGAGTCTTCAAGTAATGTGGTTTCTGAAATTGGGCACAGTTCTTTGTGATTCTGTAGTCTAGTAACTGTTATCGCTCTTTCTAGTAATGATGGGGTGCTTTCTTCATAAAATTTTGCTTTAAGTAGTGTAGAATGTTAATTTTTTGATAATGTCATTATTTCCTCTCCGAGTGACGTGTGCTATCCATTTTAGTTTTTGCTGCTGTTGAAAGTCCTCAAGTGATGTGGTTTCTGTTGTTTGGTACAGTTCTTTGTGATATTCTATCGCCAGTACATAATGTTCAAAGAATGATTGTTGCGGTCGAGTGTTTCGGTCGAAAACACGTATCTCCTGGTATATTTATCTCACAACAAAAATGGCGGACTCGGTATGCGAGTCCGAGTAATAAAATGTAAAAGTAACAACAAAACTATATACATAAACAACCGACAATGTATTATTAACAAGACAAAAACAATGATATTGTATTATGCGGCAAAACAATGAACATGAATGAAAAAAGAAAACATTTAAACTAGTGAATTGTTTGAATGTGTGAAGTTGTGTAGAAGTAAGTCCTAAAGAAACGTGTTACATGGAAGAAAATCAAGAGAAAGGTGCTGGCGTGCGCCCCCTCGCTTTTTTCCGTGTTCGAGCTACATCATACCGTCCCTGGGTGAAATAGGAAAAAGAGAATGACAGAAATACAGTGTATTTATAGGTTTAGAAAGCGTCCCCTAGTGGCGGTGTTTTAGTTAGGAAAGTAAGTGGAGTTAACTCCATTGGATGATTGCCAAAACATCAGGCTTCACTCGCTCAAAGACATTTTTGTGGGTGAATATCCGTGTAAAAAAACGTGGTTCCACATTATTGTTGATTTGCTGTAACTTGTCGCTTGTGGAACTCATTTTCGGCTTCTTGCTTTCCAGTCAAGTTTGATATTCAAAAATTAAAATGCAATGTCAATCGTTATCGTCTGCCTCGAATCCCGTTTTTTTATCTTCCTTAATCAGTTTTTTTCTCTCTCATATTCTTTCATACTCAGTAACTCCTTGCATCTTAGTGGCTTTATTGCTTTGCTTGGAGTGAAATGATTAAAAAAATAGATAAAATAAATGAAAACTTGGGAACAAGTGACAACAAGGTGGACATTGAAGATTTCCGGTCATAGTTTTATATTAACAGTTATAGTTGGGATTGAAGTTGTTAACGGGGATAGGCTGTCCGTCAGAGTACTTCTGGCAAGGTCACATCATTTTATAGTCGAAATGGCTAGATGTAATTGTTAAGTTCTATGCTAAAAGTTCCTTCTATAGCACTTTTCGTGGAATTCTCTTCCGGCTTCTTGCTTTCCAGTCAAGTTTGATCTTCAAAAATTTTAATGCAATATCAATCGTTATCTTCTGTCTTCTTAATTACTGTTCTTTTATTATTCTCTCTCCTTAGTATTGTTTTTCTTTTTCTTATATTAACCATTGATCTTAGAAAGCGGTTATATACAGATGGCAGTTTAGATGTTTTGAACGGTTTGGCGCCATGAATGACGTCCATATGAAAGTTGCGATCTGAAGAGCCTATTTAAGAACATGACTCGAATTTTTAGGTTGATATCTTGGCTCTGCAGCAATTGATGCTCTGAATAGTATAGTTTCCTGTCAACCTTTTCGGAGATTCAACATTGGAAGGTAAAATTAGAATTCCAAGAAGTGGATTAAAAGAAACAAAAAATAGGAACAATAAAATTACAGAAAATCATTAAATTAATCGCCCTCGTCTAAACATTTGTCCGGACGTCGGAAAGGAGATTTGGCACGGCGATTCGGATTTTTGTTTGTTTCTTTCTTTCTTTTTACTCTTTCTTATTCTTTCTTTCTTTTTACTCTTTCTTATTCTTTCTTTCTTTTTACTCTTTCTTATTCTTTCTTTCTTTTTACTCTTTCTTATTCTTTCTTTCTGTTTACTCTTTCTTATTCTTTCTTTCTGTTTACTCTTTCTTATTCTTTCTTTCTGTTTACTCTTTCTTATTCTTTCTTTTTACTCTTTCTTATTCTTTCTTTTTACTCTTTCTTATTCTTTCTTTCTTTTTACTCTTTCTTATTCTTTCTTTCTTTTTACTCTTTCTTATTCTTTCTTTCTTTTTACTCTTTCTTATTCTTTCTTTTTACTCTTTCTTATTCTTTCTTTTACTCTTTCTTATTCTTTCTTTTACTCTTTCTTATTCTTTCTTTTACTCTTTCTTATTCTTTCTTTCCTTTTACTCTTTCTTATTCTTTCTTTCCTTTTACTCTTTCTTATTCTTTCTTTCTTTTTACTCTTTCTTATTCTTTCTTTCTTTTTACACTTTCTTATTCTTTCTTTCTTTTTACTCTTTCTTATTCTTTCTTTCTTTTTACTCTTTCTTATTCTTTCTTTCTGTTTACTCTTTCTTATTCTTTCTTTCTGTTTACTCTTTCTTATTCTTTCTTTCTGTTTACTCTTTCTTATTCTTTCTTTCTGTTTACTCTTTCTTATTCTTTCTATCTGTTTACTCTTTCTTATTCTTTCTTTTTACTCTTTCTTATTCTTTCTTTTTACTCTTTCTTATTCTTTCTTTCTTTTTACTCTTTCTTATTCTTTCTTTCTTTTTACTCTTTCTTATTCTTTCTTTCTTTTTACTCTTTCTTATTCTTTCTTTCTTTTTACACTTTCTTATTCTTTCTTTCTTTTTACACTTTCTTATTCTTTCTTTCTTTTTACTCTTTCTTATTCTTTCTTTCTTTTTACTCTTATTCTTTCTTTTACTCTTTCTTATTCTTTCTTTTACTCTTTCTTATTCTTTCTTTTACTCTTTCTTATTCTTTCTTTTACTCTTTCTTATTCTTTCTTTCTTTTTACTCTTTCTTATTCTTTCTTTTTACTCTTTCTTATTCTTTCTTTCCTTTTACTCTTTCTTATTCTTTCTTTCCTTTTACTCTTTCTTATTCTTTCTTTCCTTTTACTCTTTCTTATTCTTTCTTTCTTTTTACTCTTTCTTATTCTTTCTTTCTTTTTACTCTTTCTTATTCTTTCTTTCTTTTTACTCTTTCTTATTCTTTCTTTCTTTTTACTCTTTCTTATTCTTTCTTTCTTTTACTCTTTCTTATTCTTTCTTTTACTCTTTCTTATTCTTTCTTTCCTTTTACTCTTTCTTATTCTTTCTTTCTTTTTACTCTTTCTTATTCTTTCTTTCCTTTTACTCTTTCTTATTCTTTCTTTCCTTTTACTCTTTCTTATTCTTTCTTTCTTTTTACTCTTTCTTATTCTTTCTTTCTTTTTACTCTTTCTTATTCTTTCTTTCTTTTTACTCTTTCTTATTCTTTCTTTCTTTTTACTCTTTCTTATTCTTTCTTTCTTTTTACTCTTTCTTATTCTTTCTTTTTACTCTTTCTTATGCTTTCTTTTTACTCTTTCTTATTCTTTCTTTCTTTTTACTCTTTCTTATTCTTTCTTTTACTCTTTCTTATTCTTTCTTTTACTCTTTCTTATTCTTTCTTTTACTCTTTCTTATTCTTTCTTTTACTCTTTCTTATTCTTTCTTTTCTTTTACTCTTTCTTATTCTTTCTTTCCTTTTACTCTTTCTTATTCTTTCTTTCCTTTTACTCTTTCTTATTCTTTCTTTCTTTTTACTCTTTCTTATTCTTTCTTTCTTTTTACTCTTTCTTATTCTTTCTTTCTTTTTACTCTTTCTTATTCTTTCTTTCTTTTTACTCTTTCTTATTCTTTCTTTCTGTTTACTCTTTCTTATTCTTTCTTTTTACTCTTTCTTATGCTTTCTTTTTACTCTTTCTTATTCTTTCTTTCTTTTTACTCTTTCTTATTCTATCTTTCTTTTTACTCTTTCTTATTCTTTCTTTCTGTTTACTCTTTCTTATTCTTTCTTTCTGTTTACTCTTTCTTATTCTTTCTTTCTGTTTACTCTTTCTTATTCTTTCTTTCTGTTTACTCTTTCTTATTCTTTCTTTCTGTTTACTCTTTCTTATTCTTTCTTTTACTCTTTCTTATTCTTTCTTTTACTCTTTCTTATTCTTTCTTTTACTCTTTCTTATTCTTTCTTTTACTCTTTCTTATTCTTTCTTTTACTCTTTCTTATTCTTTCTTTTACTCTTTCTTATTCTTTCTTTTACTCTTTCTTATTCTTTCTTTTACTCTTTCTTATTCTTTCTTTTACTCTTTCTTATTCTTTCTTTCCTTTTACTCTTTCTTATTCTTTCTTTCCTTATACTCTTTCTTATTCTTTCTTTCCTTTTACTCTTTCTTATTCTTTCTTTCCTTATACTCTTTCTTATTCTTTCTTTCCTTTTACTCTTTCTTATTCTTTCTTTCTTTTTACTCTTTCTTATTCTTTCTTTCTTTTTACTCTTTCTTATTCTTTCTTTCTTTTTACTCTTTCTTATTCTTTCTTTCTTTTTACTCTTTCTTATACTTTCTTTTACTCTTTCTTATTCTTTCTTTTACTCTTTCTTATTCTTTCTTTCCTTTTACTCTTTCTTATTCTTTCTTTCCTTTTACTCTTTCTTATTCTTTCTTTCTTTTTACTCTTTCTTTTTACTCTTTCTTTTTACTCTTTCTTTTTACTCTTTCTTTTTACTCTTTCTTTTTACTCTTTCTTTTTACTCTTTCTTTTTACTCTTTCTTTTTACTCTTTCTTATTCTTTCTTTCTTTTTACTCTTTCTTATTCTTTCTTTCTTTTTACTCTTTCTTATTCTTTCTTTCTTTTTACTCTTTCTTATTCTTTCTTTCTTTTTTACTCTTTCTTATTCTTTCTTTCCTTTTACTCTTTCTTATTCTTTGTTTTTACTCTTTCTTATTCTTTCTTTGTTTTTACTCTTTCTTATTCTTTCTTTCCTTTTACTCTTTCTTATTCTTTGTTTTTACTCTTTCTTATTCTTTCTTTCCTTTTACTCTTTCTTATTCTTTGTTTTTACTCTTTCTTATTCTTTCTTTCCTTTTACTCTTTCTTATTCTTTCTTTTTAGTCTTTCTTTCTTTTTAGTCTTTCTTATTCTTTCTTTCTTTTTAGTCTTTTTTTATTCTTTCTTTCTTTTTACTCTTTCTTATTCTTTCTTTCCTTTTACTCTTTCTTATTCTTTCTTTTTACTCTTTCTTATTCTTTCTTTCTTTTTACTCTTTCTTATTCTTTTTTTTACTCTTTCTTATTCTTTCTTTCCTTTTACTCTTTCTTATTCTTTCTTATTCTTTCTTTCTTTTTACTCTTTCTTATTCTTTCTTTTTACACTTTCTTATTCTTTCTTTCCTTTTACTCTTTCTTATTCTTTCTTTCTTTTTACTCTTTCTTATTCTTTCTTTCCTTTTACACTTTCTTATTCTTTCTTTCCCTTTACTCTTTCTTATTCTTTCTTATTCTTTCTTTCCTTTTACTCTTTCTTATTCTTTCTTTTTTTTACTCTTTCTTATTCTTTCTTTTTTTTACTCTTTCTTATTCTTTCTTTCCCTTTACTCTTTCTTATTCTTTCTTTTTACTCTTTCTTATTCTTTCTTTCCTTTTACTCTTTCTTATTCTTTCTTTCCCTTTACTCTTTCTTATTCTTTCTTATTCTTTCTTTCCTTTTACTCTTTCTTATTCTTTCTTTTTACTCTTTCTTATTCTTTCTTTCTTTTTACTCTTTCTTATTTTTTCTTTCTTTTTACTCTTTCTTATTTTTTCTTTCTTTTTACTCTTTCTTATTCTTTCTTTCCCTTTACTCTTTCTTATTCTTTCTTTCCTTTTACTCTTTCTTATTCTTTCTTTCCCTTTACTCTTTCTTATTCTTTCTTTCCTTTTACTCTTTCTTATTCTTTCCTTTTACTCTTTCTTATTCTTTCTTTCCTTTTACTCTTTCTTATTCTTTCTTTCCCTTTACTCTTTCTTATTCTTTCTTTCCTTTTACTCTTTCTTATTCTTTCTTTCCCTTTACTCTTTCTTATTCTTTCTTTCCCTTTACTCTTTCTTATTCTTTCTTTCCCTTTACTCTTTCATATTCTTTCTTTCCCTTTACTCTTTCTTATTCTTTCTTTCCTTTTACTCTTTCTTATTCTTTCTTTCCTTTTACTCTTTCTTATTCTTTCTTTCCCTTTACTCTTTCTTATTCTTTCTTTCCCTTTACTCTTTCTTATTCTTTCTTTCCCTTTACTCTTTCTTATTCTTTCTTTCCCTTTACTCTTTCTTATTCTTTCTTTTTACTCTTTCTTATTCTTTCTTTCCTTTTACTCTTTCTTATTCTTTCTTTCCTTTTACTCTTTCTTATTCTTTCTTTCCCTTTACTCTTTCTTATTCTTTCTTTCCTTTTACTCTTTCTTATTCTTTCTTTCCTTTTACTCTTTCTTATTCTTTCTTTCCCTTTACTCTTTCTTATTCTTTCTTTCCTTTTACTCTTTCTTATTCTTTCTTATTCTTTCTTTCTTTTTACTCTTTCTTATTCTTTCTTTTTACACTTTCTTATTCTTTCTTTCCTTTTACTCTTTCTTATTCTTTCTTTCTTTTTACTCTTTCTTATTCTTTCTTTCCTTTTACACTTTCTTATTCTTTCTTTCCCTTTACTCTTTCTTATTCTTTCTTATTCTTTCTTTCCTTTTACTCTTTCTTATTCTTTCTTTTTTTTACTCTTTCTTATTCTTTCTTTTTTTTACTCTTTCTTATTCTTTCTTTCCCTTTACTCTTTCTTATTCTTTCTTTCCCTTTACTCTTTCTTATTCTTTCTTTCCCTTTACTCTTTCTTATTCTTTCTTTCCCTTTACTCTTTCTTATTCTTTCTTTCCCTTTACTCTTTCTTATTCTTTCTTTCCCTTTACTCTTTCTTATTCTTTCTTTTTACTCTTTCTTATTCTTTCTTTCCTTTTACTCTTTCTTATTCTTTCTTTCCTTTTACTCTTTCTTATTCTTTCTTTCCCTTTACTCTTTCTTATTCTTTCTTTCCTTTTACTCTTTCTTATTCTTTCTTTCCTTTTACTCTTTCTTATTCTTTCTTTCCCTTTACTCTTTCTTATTCTTTCTTTCCTTTTACTCTTTCTTATTCTTTCTTTCCCTTTACTCTTTCTTATTCTTTCTTTCCTTTTACTCTTTCTTTCCTTTTACTCTTTCTTATTCTTTCTTTCCCTTTACTCTTTCTTATTCTTTCTTTCCCTTTACTCTTTCTTATTCTTTCTTTCCCTTTACTCTTTCTTATTCTTTCTCTCCTTTTACTCTTTCTTATTCTTTCTTTTTACTCTTTCTTATTCTTTCTTTCCTTTTACTCTTTCTTATTCTTTCTTTCCTTTTACTCTTTCTTATTCTTTCTTTCCCTTTACTCTTTCTTATTCTTTCTTTCCTTTTACTCTTTCTTTCCTTTTACTCTTTCTTATTCTTTCTTTCCCTTTACTCTTTCTTATTCTTTCTTTCCCTTTACTCTTTCTTATTCTTTCTTTCCCTTTACTCTTTCTTATTCTTTCTTTCCTTTTACTCTTTCTTATTCTTTCTTTCCCTTTACTCTTTCTTATTCTTTCCTTTTAGTCTTTCTTATTCTTTCTTTCCTTTTACTCTTTCTTATTCTTTCTTTCCTTTTACTCTTTCTTATTCTTTCTTTCCTTTTACTCTTTCTTATTCTTTCTTTCCTTTTACTCTTTCTTATTCTTTCTTTCCTTTTACTCTTTCTTATTCGTTCTTTCTTTTTTACTCTTTCTTATTCTTTGTTTTTACTCTTTCTTATTCTTTCTTTCCTTTTACTCTTTCTTATTCTTTGTTTTTACTCTTTCTTATTCTTTCTTTCCTTTTACTCTTTCTTATTCTTTGTTTTTACTCTTTCTTATTCTTTCTTTCCTTTTACTCTTTCTTATTCTTTCTTTTTAGTCTTTCTTATTCTTTCTCTCTTTTTAGTCTTTCTTATTCTTTCTCTCTTTTTACTCTTTCTTATTCTTTCTTTCTTTTTACTCTTTCTTATTCTTTCTTTCTTTTTACTCTTTCTTATTCTTTCTTTCTTTTTACTCTTTCTTATTCTTTCTTTCTTTTTACTCTTTCTTATTCTTTCTTTCTTTTTACTCTTTCTTATTCTTTCTTTCTTTTTACTCTTTCTTATTCTTTCTTTCTTTTTACTCTTTCTTATTCTTTCTTTCTTTTTACTCTTTCTTATTCTTTCTTTCTTTTTACTCTTTCTTATTCTTTCTTTCTTTTTACTCTTTCTTATTCTTTCTTTCCTTTTACTCTTTCTTATTCTTTCTTTCCTTTTACTCTTTCTTATTCTTTCTTTTTACTCTTTCTTATTCTTTCTTTCTTTTTACTCTTTCTTCTTCTTTCTTTCTTTTTACTCTTTCTTCTTCTTTCTTTTTTTTACTCTTTCTTATTCTTTCTTTCCCTTTACTCTTTCTTATTCTTTCTTTCCCTTTACTCTTTCTTATTCTTTCTTTCTTTTTAGTCTTTCTTATTCTTTCTTTCCTTTTACTCTTTTTTATTCTTTCTTTCTTTTTAGTCTTTCTTATTCTTTCTTTCTTTTTACTCTTTCTTATTCTTTCTTTCTTTTTACTCTTTCTTATTCTTTCTTTCTTTTTACTCTTTCTTATTCTTTCTTTCTTTTTACTCTTTCTTATTCTTTCTTTCTTTTTACTCTTTCTTATTCTTTCTTTCTTTTTACTCTTTCTTATTCTTTCTTTCTTTTTACTCTTTCTTATTCTTTCTTTCTTTTTACTCTTTCTTATTCTTTCTTTCTTTTTACTCTTTCTTATTCTTTCTTTCCCTTTACTCTTTCTTATTCTTTCTTATTCTTTCTTTCCTTTTACTCTTTCTTATGCTTTCTTTCCTTTTACTCTTTCTTATTTTTTCTTTCCTTTTACTCTTTCTTATTCTTTCTTTCCTTTTACTCTTTCTTATTCTTTCTTTCCTTTTACTCTTTCTTATTCTTTCTTTCCTTTTACTCTTTCTTATTCTTTCTTTCCTTTTACTCTTTCTTATTCTTTCTTTCCTTTTACTCTTTCTTATTCTTTCTTTCCTTTTACTCTTTCTTATTCTTTCTTTCTTTTTACTCTTTCTTATTCTTTCTTTCTTTTTACTCTTTCTTATTCTTTCTTTCTTTTTACTCTTTCTTATTCTTTCTTTCTTTTTACTCTTTCTTATTCTTTCTTTCCTTTTTATATTCATTCATATCACACATTCATAATCCTGCATCCCATTAGGATGTCTGAAGACCATACTACGTACTACGAGGCTGGCATCCCGTTCCCACCCCTTCACCGTTGAAACTGTTAGATGTAGACGTCTCTTCTACTCCAATAGCTTCATGTCTCGCATATCTCGCCTGTGGAACTCCCTTCCCTATTCCTGTTTCCCTGACAAATACAATCTCCAACTATTTAAGTGTAACGTCAATCGACATCTCCAGTTGCCTTGATCTATCCACTTCCCTTCTCCACATCCTTTCACCTTTCATTCCTATCTGCTCTCGCTCCAAATCTTCTGTAACCCCCTTGCCTTGATCGATCCACTGTCTTTCTCTTTCTCCGCATCCTCTCCTTTACCACTCCTATCTGCTCTTCCTCCAACCCTTCTATAACTCCTTGCGTGATAGTGGCTTCCAGCCTTGCTTGGGGTGATACGCTTAAAAATAAATAAAAAATATTAACAGTAACTCTCTACCTTGAGTGACCCTCGAAACTTATACTGGGTGAACATCTGTATAAAAAAAAACTTGGTTCCACATTATTGTTGACTTGCTGTAAGTAACTTGTCGCTTGTCGAACTGATTCCCGGCTTATTGCTTTCCGGTCAAGTTTGATATTCAAAAATTAAAATACAATGTCAATCGTTATCGTCTGCCTCGTTTTTTATTGTTCTCCTTTCTTAATCAGTTTTCTTTTTCTCATATTCTTTCATACTCAGTAACCCCTTGCATCTTAGTGACTTTATTGCTTTAATTCTGGTGAAGTGATTAAAAAAAATAAATGAAAACTTGGGAACAAGTGACAACAAGCTGGACATTGAATATTTCCGGTAATAGTTTTATATTAACAGTCATAGTTGGGATTGAAGCTGTTAACGGGGATAGACTGTCCGTCGGAGTACTTCTGGTAAGGTCGCATCTTTTTATAGTCGAGATGGCTAGATGTAATTGTTAAGTTCTATGCTAAAAGTTCCTTCTATAGCACTTTTCGCTTGTGGAACTCTCTTCCGGCTTCTTGCTTTCCAGTCAAGTTTGATCTTCAAAAATTTTAATGTAATGTCAATCGTTATCTTCTGTCTTCTTAATTACTGTTCTTTTATTATTCTCTCTCCTTAGTATTGTTTTTCTTTTTCTTATATTCTTTCACATTCAGTAATCCATTGCTTGTGTTGAAATGATTAAAAAAAGTTACATTTAATAAATAAATAACATCTCGTTATTATAAATAACATAACGTTAATGTTGCCCTGCTTCCAAACTGTGACCTTAAACCAGACGAAAGTAAATAAATATTAAAGATTAAAAGTAGTGGCTCATCCCGTGATGATATGGCTTTGAAAATCCGCGGGGTTGGGTTAAATTCCTTGGTGGCAGTGAACTAACACGGACAGGTGAGCATTTGTGAAAACTGGAAGAAAAACTTGGGCAGTTCGAGCTAAGATCGATTATTAACAGCGTCCTAAAATCGTTTTAGCTACTTCTACGATTGACTGGCTATGTGACATCTGAGACATGCGCAGTTGAATCGATTTTTGTGAGTGTAGCTGGGTGACACGTACACAAATTCATGGTAGTTAGCGTCCTGAAAAGTTTCAATGAAAACCAACGAAACAATTCGCTCCTCCAGAATAGAAATCGATATTTACGATAAATTAAACGCAAGAGAAATGACAGACCATACGATTTTTTAGCAGCCGGTATTGTGGCATCTTATAAAAAAAATAATTTTGCTACTTTAAAAATGTTGTACTTGAATAAATATTTAATCGCCTAGGTAGTTTTTTGGAGTATACGTTCTTTTGAGAGAAGTGTATTTTTATGAAGGCCAGATGGTTTGTGTAAATTTTTTTTACAATTGTATGTCTTTTTTGGCTCAGTGGTTAAAACCCTAAAAAATCATGAAGTTTCTAGTTTATAGAAAATAATTTTTTCGTATATGTTGACCAATGAGAGACATGCTCTCAAGCTCTCGTAAAAACCCGAATGGGCGGGACTTTGAGCCTATTTTACGGAATAAATTGAGCTCAGGTCAGCGGACGAAGGAGAAGAATTTTTGGCAGCAAGGGGACAAAGCAATTCAATATCAAGGAGCAGAAAGCATTTGATATTAAGAAGAGAGCATCAAGAAGGAACAAACTGCAAAGGGGCTATAAACGTTTCGAAGTTCAAGTGAAAAGTCTCCTATGGTTGGACAACAAAGAAAGAAAAGAATTCTAAAAGTCGGTGTTTTCGTTTTTTTCTCAAAGATAGTTCCTTATTTTGCTCTTATTGATTTCTTGTATTGTTTACTCTTTTTGTATTTTTCAAAATCCTTGTCTTTTCCAATCTGTATTTTTTTCCATTTTTTTCGATGGTAATGTTTTTATCAGAAATTGTTATCTTGCTTTAATAGGCGCACAAAAAGAAATTTTTTGCAAATTTGTATTCGTACATTTTTCGTAATTGCGTAATAAATGTGTTTTCCCTTTAAAATTTTAGGCAGTTGTTGAGTCTTATTTGTTATTTTGCACCTATTATGACTTGCTAAGTAATGGATAGCGGCTCGGATGGAGGAATCGGAGAGCCGAGTTCGAATTCCAGTCTAATCCATTACATTCACTTACGTGCTAATACACTTGGGAAAGGTATGAGTCCTCTTCTTCTCCCTCCAGCTATGGGTAAATAGCAGGGTAGACCGAGTTCTATAGCCTTAGATGAAATGGCAAAAAAAGTTCTATAGCCTTAGAAAGAAATGGCAAAAAAATCTGCCTCGTCAGTCATGTATCGAAAGATACATGATCTCTAAGCGTGTATCACGCACGGCACATAACTGACCACAGACCGGGTTCTATAGCCTTGGATGGCAACTGGTCTACCGCAGAAAGAAATGGCAACCTACTGCGGGAAAAATAGTCTGCCTCGTCAATCCTATATCGAAAGATACATGATTGCCTAAGCGTGTATCACGCACGGCACATAACTGGTGACTTGCTATTTCTATTAACAAGGTTTTTGTGTTTGGCATAAGAACTTAGATTTGGTGGAGAATCAAATTTTTATAATCTACTTGTCGATATAAATATGTACCCAGTATTGCTCAAAAGGGATATGGATGTACGGCAGGGCTCGAAATTAATGTCATACCGTCATTCCTGTCATGATAGAACACTTGTTCGGGATGACAGGGTAGGTTTTCTTTTTTCTTGTTTTTTCTTTTTTCTTTCTTTTTTTTTTCTTTTTTCTTGTTTTCTTTCTTTTTTCTTTTTTTCTTGTTTTCTTTCTTTTTTATCTTCTGTTTTTCTCTTTTCTTGTTTTTTCCTTTTTTCTTGTTTTTTTCTTGTTTTTTCTATTTTTTCTTGTTTTTGTTCTTTTTCTTGTTTTTTTCTTGTTTTTTCTATTTTTTCTTGTTTTTTTTCTGTTTTTTCTTGTTTTTTTCTGTTTTTTCTTGTTTTTTGTTCTTTTTTCTTGTTTTTTTTCTTGTTTTTTTTCTTGTTTTTTTTTCTTGTTTTTTTTCTTGTTTCTTGTTTTTTTTTCTTTTTTCTTGTTTTTTTTCTTTTTTCTTGTTTTTTTTCTTTTTTCTTGTTTTTTTTCTTTTTTCTTGTTTTTTTTCTTTTTTCTTGTTTTTTTTCTTTTTTCTTGTTTTTTTTCTTTTTTCTTGTTTTTTTTCTTTTTTCTTGTTTTTTTTCTTTTTTCTTGTTTTTGCTTTGGATGATGTTGGAACGATTCAAGATTTTTAATCAAAAATCATCATATTTATGCTAAAAGCAACTAATTTCTTAAAAAATAAATCTTTCGGCAACAGTGTCGAGCTTTTAATAAATATAGCACGCACACACGCATAAACAATCACAGACACAGAGCCGGCGCGTACTACTCACGAACACACCGACCAGGAGGGAGCCAGACTGGAGCTCGGGAAGTGTTTTGTGACACTCGCTATCAACATTTGCTTTTTTCTACCTGCATTTATATAACTTACAAATTAAATTAAGCTCAACTGACGATTAATGGATAAAACAACGCAGATTTTGACGTTATTCTGAGGCATTTTTTTTTGTTCAAATCCATTAACTTTTTTGCTTATGCTAAGTCTCGCAAAAACAGACTATTTTTATCCATAATGTCGAAGGTGTTAAAATTATTCGAACTTTTGACAAGAAAAATCTAAAGCTGATGTTAGAAATTGTCGCAAAACATTGTTGATTTATTGAAGATGGAATGATCTGTTATGACGTGTCTCTAATTTGTAATTAGATACATTGTACTTATTTCAACTTTTCTAGTTGAATTATTAATCTCTAATGTATATGATCCATTGTTGTACGTAATTAGGTTAGAGTAAAAGTATATTTTGAATGCAAACAACCTTATGAAAATTGAGATGTAGTAGAGTAGTGGGGTGTATTGTAGACTGAGGGATGCACCAGACCGTTGCACCGGCCCTGCACATGCGCAAAACATTCTTAAATTGGCGAATGAAACATGAATGAAAAATGGAGGTTGAGCGACTTAAATTTAGATGCAGTAGAATCCCTGACAACCGGACTAAGAAAGCCTTCCGGTTATGAGGAATTGGTAACAAAGTCCGGATATGAGGGGGCTATATTTAGATTAAAATAAAAGAACTGAAATCAGGTTTAACATTTATTTTCAATGTTTTATAGTAAACAAAATAAGCTCATGATGAGTGAAATATAACGGAATTGATTTTAAGGAAAACAAAATAAATTATGTAAAGTTAATGAAAATTCATTAAATTAAGTCAGCCACGTATGCAAAACAAATAATGTAACGAGGATTTTTTAATCACCGTTGTATGATGATTCTTTCTCTTCTAATGTCATTCTCAACTTTTTCCGCATTTCATTTTGCTTTTGTTCTTGAAATTTTTTAAACGAAATACATTTTTTAACTCTGCGTGCGTTATTGCAATCGTCATAGCTGAATGCTGGCTTTCTTTCCATAAAACTGACAACATTTTCAATAGCTTTTTCAATTTTAGTCCAGGTTTCATCACAATCAGGCATCTCGTCGCTGTCTTGTTGCAGATGTGTCTCGTTGTCATCTTTTCCTCTTATCCCCCATCATCTTTTGCACCAATACAAGCCATTAGGGTGAAATAAGCAATTACCCAAAGTAAATTTCCTGAAAACAGAAATTTCATATCAGTTACATATCACCCAAAATAGTTCAAATATACACATCCAAATCATGTCCGGATATGCGGGATTCCGGATATGCGGGATTCCGGATATGCGGGATTCCGGATATGCGGGATTCCGGATATGCGGGATTCCGGATATGCGGGATTCCGGATATGAAAGATTCTACTGTATTTGTCTTTATAATCCCTAAACATGAAAAAAATACCCACTAAAATCTAATTGCAACAACTAATTTTGGTTTAATAAACAAAGTATCAATATGTTTTTTCTCTTTTAATGTTTGCTTTAAAAGGTGAACATTAACATAAAACATATGTTTTGCCTTCTGCTTACCATAAGCAGAAGTTTGAAACTATATTGAAAAATATAAGGGAGAATTTAAAATGAGAAACAAAAATTAGTCACGACGCAAGGCAGGTAATAGTAAATGATTTTTAAAAAATAAATTGTGGGTTACTCCATTTAACTTTACTAAAAAAAAAAACACAAAAACGCTCCTTAAGTCTGTAAATAGACAATGGCATTCTCAGTCATTCTCTTCTTTCCCTTTTCTCATGAACAACAAGATGTAGCCGCACGTGATAAATGTTTCGCCCACCGGGGACCGCACGTTCCCTTCACTTTTCGATTACTTTTCTCTCAGACTTCTCCTACATAAACATTACGCACACAGAAACACATTCTCTAGTTTAAATGTTTTTTCTTTCATGTTCATTGTTTTTGTCACCCACAATAATCTATTGTCATTGTATACTATTAGTAAAAATACATTGTCGTTTGTTTGTTTGTATATAGTTTTGTTGTTACTTTATTCATTTAATAACAGCCATACCCAGCAAGTCGATCAGAAAAAGCGTTCAATTAGAATGGAGCAAAAACAGCATCATGTTTAGATGTAACAGAGTCTATCTTCTTCAATTACTTTAAAGTACTTTCATTAAAAAAACATTGTGAATTAATGCAGTTACTGATATAACAGAAGTAGTCTGTATTTATTCAATCGAAGTTAGCCGAGGACATGAAGGGGTAAAACAGGCAACATGAAGACCCACTTCAGACCACAATTATTTTGGAGTTTTTGGAATTCAATTTGTCAGTGTGCTACCAGGGATGTAAAAGAGGATACATTTATAAAGAAATTGTTAAGTTTGATGAAAATTGGTTGAACGATCAACGAAAAATAAGAAAGAAACCAGTAAAAATCGCCATTTTTCGCTGTTTACGTCGGTTTTCTCTTTATGGGTGGATTCAATTATCAAGTCAAATGACTGTTAAACAATCAACTTATTGTTGGCAGCAATTGCTTGGAAATTGAGGGAGTTTTTACTTTAAAATTTGTGTTGAAATCCATATTTCGTTTTTCGCGGTTTTTCGCTAAACGCAGTGGCGTAGAAATAAAAACGTGGTATCGTTGAGCTCGTCATGACATAAGTAACATACATACCGAGTTTGAACGAAATCGGAGGAAAAAAGTTGAATTTAACGATTTTTGATCGGCTTTATCGATTATTGATTTTTTTTTAAATTATCGATTTTTTTACGCTAAGAACCTATCTCTTACATTGCACAATGTATTTGCTAAGTTTGGTCAAAATCAGTTGGATGGATCTCGAGTGAAAATGTATCACACAGACAAACAGACAGACAGACACACAGACATCCTCTGTTTTATATATATATATATATATATATAGAGAGAGAGAGATTTCCCAGACTCACATAATTGTTGTGGGAAAAATATATCAGGTGACACGTGTTTTCTACTTAAAAACAACCAGTCTTCTCGCAACAAAAGCCTTTAAAACCTTTTGACTGTGTATAATTGGAATGTGTTAATGTTCTTTATATAGAAATATATATTTAAATGGAATACAGAACTCAATTCTTAAAGGATGATAAAAGTTACGCTTAATATGAAAATTAACTTTAGGCGTAAAATTATTCAAGGTGATTTTATTGAAACGCTTCATAAAATAAAAGTTGTGATTTTTTAAAGAAAAATTACAGTAAAATTTAAATAATTTGTTTTTGCATTTATTCACTTTTAAAACTTTGATGCAGATACCTACCCCACCAAAAAAAAAATTGATGCCTAATGTTTAAAATGCATTTTAAAAAATGAAAAAAATTTCTGAAGATTTTATTTTGGGTCTAATTTCAAGCTAATAGATTAATTTATTAATTAATAATTATTAATATTTTCAATAAACAAAATACTTTGCTGTATTTCAAAACGAATTTAAATTCATTGGAATTCTTTTTCTGTTATCAGTAAACTCTATAAAATCGTCCATAGTGACAAATCTGTCAGCACGACATAATTCACTTTATTAAAAAATCTTCAAAAAAAAAAAAATACGTTTTCTGAAACGTTATTTGACAAAAGTTAGTTGATTGAAAGTTTAATTAATCTGAATTGAAACAAATAATTACTTTTAAAAAGCATTTCTTTTTATTACGGAGGTGGATGATTTATGGAGTGTTTACAGATTTATCGACCGCCTAGTTTTGGGGAAATTTAAGATAAGAGAAGATAATGGAAATAAAATTACATGGCGAATACAATGTAAACGCCTTTTTTTATATAGTTAATTTTTTTACTATCCAGTAATCATAATTAAATATTTTAAGCATTCTAATATTTTATTGAATTTTAGGTATTTTGGCTTTATAGTCTTACTTACGAAGACGTTTATTGAGCAAATGTTAGAAAATTACCAATAAATTTAAAATTCATTATAGTTAGCGTTCTTATTTTCTAATAATGCTGTGGATAGACGCCCGTATATACAAAAATCGGCATGTTTATACACACATAAAAATTCTAGATTTAAAAAAAAAACTGGAGTTGCTGAATTACAATAAGCTTTTCCATTTATGATTAGTAAATACAGTTTTTATTTAACAACAATATCACTTGACCGCTACAAATTAATTCAGAATTTCAAAAAAAATTAAAAGTTTATAAATTATTCTAATTCAAATTTAAAAAAATGAAAACGATTCATTGTTTATCGAAAAATATTTTTAAGACAATAGTGTCCATAATGTACTTCATTTCTAAAAGTAGTTAAAAGCTTTTCTAATTAAATAATGTCTTAGTTTTATTGAATTTGTTAGTCTGTGATTCAGAGCCGATTTTATGTAACTGGGAGTCTGTTTAACCAATGATTGATGGTTTAAATTGTCCAAGGACTTATCCTTATAACTAACATAAACATTAAGGATTTAAAAAAATCTCAAAATTTCATAAAATTGAATAAGAGAGGGTAACAGATGGAAAAGATTTTCCAAATAAGAAACATTTAAAAATAATTTCTTTTACTTGTGAATAAGTCCTGAAAATTTCATTAAAATCCGACAATTATCTGATTTTCAAAAGAATTTCCAAAATCAATGTGTTTTTCAATGCAAAAAGTCGCTAAATTTCCCTTACAAACTTATGGTCTGACTTTGATGCCAGTAAAACAAGATTTTTAACCAAAATTTTAGTTGTTTTAAAAAAGATTAAAAAACAATTTTAAGCTAA